>CM066573.1:7284302-7329302 GCA_033816785.1 Picus viridis
AGAATAGAATAGAATAGAATAGAATAGAATAGAATAGAATAGAATAGAATAGAATAGAATAGAATAGACCAGGTTGGAAGAGACCTTTGAGACCATCAAGTCCAACCTATCATCCAACACTATCTAATCAACTAAACCACGGCACCAAGCACCCCATCAAGTCTCTTCCTAAACACCTCCAGTGGTAGCAACAGGCAGCCCATTCCAATGGCAAATCACTCTCGCTATGAAGAATTTCTTCCTAACACCCAGCCTAAACCTCCCCTGGTGCAGCTTGAGACGGTGCCCTCTTGTTCTGGTGCTATTGTGGAAGACTGTGGGTTTTGCCAGATTATTCCTAGGGAAGCATGAATGCTGCAGGTCTATTTCAGCAGTACTATCGCAAGCAATTAATCTTCTGTTGAAATCGACACACTGGGGTACTCTTATTAAATGACTCATTTTGTCAGAGGTATGTTATATCACATACATTACAACACTATGAAGACAAATACCATGGTTAATGATCAGCCAGCCCTACAGATTTGTTTTAATTCCCACCAGTATCTTTTTTTAATATCACTGGGTACCATTAACACTTTCCGCTACCGTTTCAGGATGCGCATTCATTACATCAAAACTCCTCCTGAAACAGAAATTCTCTTCCCCAGGAAAACCCAGAGTCCTTTTCTGTCATTTATTTTTTTTTCCCCAATTTGTTTCAATGATTTTTCTAGAGACTTGTAGGCAGATTCTGTTGTCAGTTCTCTGGATTCCAAAGGAAAGAGGCTTTCGGGTTATTTGCAGAAGAAAATAGAGAGAGATTTTGGCTTTCACCAAAGGAAAGGGAAGAGGGGGAGAAAAAAGGAAAGGAAAAGAAAGAAAACCTGGCAAAACTCTTTTTTTTATCTCATGGTAGGTAACCCACACTGCTGCCTACTTTAGGGCTCTTAGTCACCGCACCCACAGGAGTACAACATATCTGCATCAACAGCCAAGCACACCTGGGATCTAAATTAACTGCTGAGTACTTTGTGAGGGCATTCTGCTCTGATTGATGAAGACGGAAGAAGATGGATTCAAGGATTTCTTGATAATTTTAGCACCATAGTACATCACTGATGTTCTTGCACTTCTTAATGCCAGGGATAATGGAAAGGAACTAAAAATATTGTTAAAAGACTATATTTAGGCCTACAGAACACCCTTAACCTCATCATACCCCTTAAGGGTCTCTCCTGTCTTCTGAACTGGTTAAATTCAAGGGCTACACTTTTGCCATCATCAGGAAGGGAAAAGCTATTAAAAGAATTGGAGAAGGAGAAAGGGAAGCAGCTTGACACTGGACTCTCACTTGCAGACCTTCACAGAAGAAGCAGAGGGAGTGAAGACAGTCAACAATGCTTAGGGTAGACTTGTCTCAGGGTAAGAAAGAGACTGCTGTGTCGATGCCATACATGGTGCCCATGCTCACATGGCACCTAGGAACATTTTCCTGATGTCACTCCATTCTGGACAGAGATTGTTTACAGAGCCCAGTGACAAATGTCCTCTAACCCCTACCTACTGCTCTGGTACATTGATTTCAATGGCAACATCTCGATATAGCTGAGATCAAAATCTGCCCTCATAGGATAATACAGATTTTCAAATTGCATTTCTGTTTGGGGCTTTAATCATAGCCCTGACAGTTTCTCTCGGCATTCTTGTGCCAGAATGAAACATCTATTTTCTCTTTTTTATAGTTGTGAGGGGCAGAGTCAATTGGATCAATTACTACCTTATAGAAAATACTATTGATTCTACTGCATCCAGCATGATAATATCCAGCTTTGAAAATGTTAACATTCAGCACTTATAAGATTATTAGACATATTGACAGCATCAAACAATCATTAATAATTCAGTGTTCAGCTCTATTGCTAAGGAAGTAGGTTAGTTGCACGTTCTTGGATGAAATCAAGGCTCAGACTGCACCCCATTTCACAGCTTTAGCAAAGGACACATTCAAATAATCACAAAACATAAACCCCTGTTGTTTGCTTGTTAGGGTTGTGAAGAGCAATTAGAAATTGTAATTCAACATTCTTGGTGGGTTTTTTTGTTTGTTTGGGGTTTTTGCTTTTTCTTTCTTTTTGTTTTGTTTGTTTGTTTAATTAAAGTTTTGAAAACCAGATTTTCTTCCCCAGCAGTAGGAACAGAAACCTCTCCTGGTTCTAAGTGGCATTTATGGTGCAGAGCAGCTCCTTGAACCTCAAGTGTTCTTTCTACACCCCACGTTGGGGTGATTCTTTCCTTGGGGATGGTGCAGTCTATTTCCAGCAGCTATTTACACCCCTTTGCAAAAATCTCTGGATTATTTTGCTCTTACATGAAGCAGAGACACAGTGCATGCTAACAGCCAGCCCAGCAGCACAGGACATTGGAGAAGGAAGAGTGCAGCTAAATCAGGAGTGCACTGACCCTGCACAGGGGCCGAGCCCAGGTTTACAGGGACAGGCAGTGAGATCTGAGATCAGTAAGGAAAAAATCATAAGATGTTTTACATGTAAATGGCCATTATTTTTCTTTTCCATATGTGTAGCAACAAAACATTCTCATTTTGGTTGTTTTTCTTGCTGATTAACAACTTGTGCTGTTTTGTATAGTATTGCTCTTTCAGGCTGTTGCATGCCCATACACATCATGTACATGCATACTGAATTACATGTACATGTGCACGTAGACACAAAGAGCATACCCCAGAAAATGTTCTATCATGATCCCCAGCAGCTAAGAAGAATTAAACCTGTCACTGACTCAGGTGACAGCCCTAAACAGCAGGTTGCAGGCTTGACTCCAACTAAATGATCTCCTTCCCTCCGTGTCCTCATTTTTAATTATTTGTACGAAGTAGACCTGCTACAGCAGTGCCCTCACCTCAAAAAAGCCTCAAACCCAAGCCAAATATAGAAACATCAGTACCTTTTGCAAAATGCAAGAGGTTTCTGTCATTTTTCATTCCCCTGCCAATCCTGTCTGGAGCTTACCCTTTGGCTCTGCAGAGGTTTAAAGTGGCCATTTGTGAGCTAACAGGCAGTAGGCAGTTCTCCGCCTAAAAAAGCTGCCTGCAACTGCAGGCTGATTTAAATGTGGATGTGTAGCTCGTCTCCTGCATGCAAAATAAAGCAGGTGCTAAAATATTAAACTCTACCACTGTCCACTATTCACTGCATCCAACTGGTGCTGTCAGAAGCAAGCTGCTTGACTAACCAGGGCTCGTGATTTAGTATGACATCCCAACTCTAATTACTCCCTCCTCCTGATTCATTTTCTCAGCCTCCAATTTTCAAATTCAGAGAGCCTGGATTTGAGGTGTTATGGGTATGAATTTGTGCAGGAGAGCTAGAAATACACAGGCCTCTGAATGCAGAAGAGAGTGAATCAAATTGCGACCCCTCAAAAGATCTGCAATGTGGCTAAGTCTTCTGAGAGGTAATTTAACCTGCTCTTCGGTGTCTTTGTGGTTTCTTGGCAGGTTCATCAAGTCTCATGTACTAAACATGGGTGTCACGCAACCAGCTCCTACCCTCGCTGTCCACAGAGGCCACTGTCACCCACACAGCCTCTCTGCTGCTCCTGCTCTCCCCACCTGCAGGGCACAGTTCTGCCTTTTCCTGGCAGGAAGGATCACAAAAGTGGCAGCGCTGCAATTATTCCCCTGTGTGCCACAGTGTTCGGGTTTGTGACAGAGGATGCATCAGCAGGGCGGCCTCAGACTTCCCCACTGCACACCTGGACCATGAGCAAACCATAGATAACAAACTGCAGAGAAAATGAACAGAAATGTTTAGGATAAATATGCTCTGCTGCAGGGCTAGCTTGTCTCTGTGCCTTACATTCCATCCTTCATGGTTCTATATATCAGCAGCACAGGCAATAAGAAACAACAGCATCTTCAGAGCTCTCTGCAAGCCACTATTTTCTCTAGCAATATGCTTTTCTGTGCTGAAGAAGGTGAACATTTTGTTGACCTAATTAAAATATCATGATCTATTCTTTTGAAATTTCCTGGTGGAACCAGAAATAACAGATTGCAGATAGAAGAGGGGGAAAAACCCCTACTCTCTTTTATTTCTTAGCTACTTTTCAGAGGAGAAAGTGGAAGCTGGAAAGTATTTCCTGTCAAAATGAAAATAAGATTTTTCCAGACTGTTTAGAAATATTCTACCATTGTTTCTTGTAGCCTCCACTCACTTTTGAAGCTTAAAATGTAAACTTGAAGGGTATTCAGTGTTGATTTTGTCTGGCTAAATTATAGCATTTACATTTTCCCAACATTTTTGGGTCAGGAAGAAAATGTATTTTTCTTAGGAAAATGCATCTCATAGACCATTAAAGCTGCCAGTTATTAAGCAGTGGGGTATGGGACAGGACCTGGAGAGTGTTTCCCCAAAGTCCACATTTCATGTTACATGACAGGGGCATGCCCATGGCCCAGGCTGGAAAGGGACCTCAGAGATCATCTACTCCAACCTCAACACCGTGGGCAAGGGAAACCTATCAGCTAGACTGAGCTGCTCAAGGCCTCATCAAGCCTGGACATCAACACCCTCAGGGAGGATGCAGCCACATCCTCCCTGGGCAACCTATTCCAGAGCCTCACCACCCTCCTACTGAAGAACTTCTTCCGAAGCTCCAGCCTAACCCTGCTTTTCCTCAGCTTCAAACCATTCCCCCTTGTCCTGTCTCTAGACACCCTCATGACAAGTCCCTCTGCAGCCATGATGTCAATCCACACATAGGTGGTCTCCATGCAGTTTGCAAATTAATTGTCCCAAACTAAAAGTAAAATTTAAAAACTCAGCCTTTGCTCATAGCCAAGACTGTAGATTTCCAGTATTTATTTCTTCTGCTTTTTTGTCTTGTTAGTTTGGGGGAATTTTTTTGTTTTCATTCTTTATTTCCTCATTGGCATTCTCTTTGAGCTCATTGGTTCTGTTTTCCACTGCAAACCCGCTGATTTTTGCAAACAAATGGTGCTAGCAAACAGTCTGAATGGGTCAAATTTTCATCTGGTGTAAATAAACACAATTGCTCCACATTTACCAAATTTGTGGGTATTATTTATTAATTTCAATCTTAGACTTCTGAGGCTTTAGTCAAGATAAGGGCCCTTTTCTGCTGTGCATTCTGCAAATGCACAACCATATATTGTTCCACTTCCAGACTATTTATTGTCCAGACAGACAAAGGACAAGGCAAAAGCAAATAGCATGCAAGGAAGTCAGAAAAAAAGAGAGAAAACAAAATGCAATCAGTTGTGGTTCTGGCTGTTTATATTGTTTAGGAACAGGATTGCATTTTTGTCACCAGATCAGAATGCACAAGCTTCTCTCTTGGTGTTTAGTCCTGTTAAAGCAAGCAAGGGAGACATCAATCCCCATTTCCTGCTACACAGTTATTTAGTGCAATATATTGTAAAAGAAAATGCTGTTTTTCCTAGCTCTGAAGGCTTTTCACAGTGTGTGTTGGAAACAACAGAGACTGACATTTAATGCTGTGATTGAATCTACAAATACTTTTAAATCTCAAACTATAGCACTATTTAAAGCTTTAGACAGTGACTAGGGGCTGGGTTGCTTTATGCAGTCTTCCTGTGGGGGTCAGTCGTTGGATGGAGCTTCTGGATGCTTCTGATATTCATTGACCAGCCTCTAGCCCCCATGGGGGAGCAGGAGATGAGGAGCCAGGCATCAGGCATTGGGCATGGGGTAGTGTGGTTTCACTCCTCCAGGGGAAGAGAAACTGCCTTCCTCAAACAAGGAGAGAAGCTGCCAGGTGACCCTTGATGACTCTGTCACTCCATTGTCTATCAGACAAGAACACATTTCTGACTGAAAATACTGGAGAAGAAAGCTTCTTTTTCCTTCTGTTCCTCCAAAATCTCTCTGTTATGTACACCATGAGGTACTGTAGCATATGAAAGTAGCCTTGACTCAAGGTCAGATCTAAATCCAAAAAGTCAGTGTTGTGTTCATAGTAAACCTGCCGAGTCTTTGTTCCTCTGTGCCAGCCTCTACATATATCAGCTTGATTAAAGGCCATAACACAAATAACTTCAAAAATTGTAGGGTTTTTTTTTTCCCCTTCTTTTCCAACACTTGTCACACAATATAATTAAATGATTTCTAGAGGGTGCTTAAAGACAAATTATAGGGTGTTTTCTTCACATTCTTGATTGCAAGTGAACTACTGAGCTTGGTATTGCCTTCTATAAATACCATTCGAAATAATTATGAAACATCCTATAATTCAATTATAAATAACTTCTGAGAACCATAAAATGATATATTCTAGCCTGGTGACGCAAACAGATGTATTTGCCATCCTGACTGTAAGATGAAGCCTAAAACAAACCCAGCATTTGTGCCTCTCTCTGATCCATAATGTGCCTCTGTGCCTGAGAAAATGCAGTAGAGCCCATACAGCCTGCAGCACTCTCCTTGCAATTAGTCCTTCTCAGAAAAAGAAACTTAAAGCAAAAAAAAAAAAAAAAAAAACCAACCCCAAACAAACACCAAAAAACTAAACCAAACCAATAAAACCCCACAACAGCATGTTTCCACTTCAAAAAATAAATTATTGAAGATCTTCACTCAGCAGTGGTTGAGATATTAATACACAGGATTTAACAACCATTGTAGCACCTCTCCTTTATTACTGTCTCCAATTCTGGTGTCCCCAGCCTGAAAAGGACTCAGAGCTGTTGGTGTGAGTTCAGAGGAGGCCACAAAGATGATCCAAGGGCTGGAACACTTCTGCTGTGAGGAAAGGCTGAGGGAGCTCGGGTTTTTTCAGACTGGAGAAGACTCTGTGGGAACCTTAGGGCTGCCTTGTAATACCTGAAGGGATTCTACAGGAAGGCTGCAGAGGGACTTGTCATGAGGGTGTCTAGAGACAGGACAAGAGGGAATGGTTAGAAGCTGAAGGAGAGCAGGGTTAGGCTGGAGTTTAGGAAGAAGTTCTTCAGTAGGAGGGTGGTGAGGCTCTGGAATAGGCTGCCCAGGGAGGTTGTGGCTGCCTCCTCCCTGGGGGTGTTGAAGGCCAGGTTGGATGAGGCTTTGAGCAGCTCAACCTAGCTGATAGGTTTCCCTTGCCCAGGGTGTTGAGGTTGGAGTTGATGATCTCTGAGGTCCCTTCCAGCCTGACCACTCCATTCTAGGAGTCTATGAAAAGACACGTTTTTCTGACATTTGTTGCAAAAATAATGACACCACATTTTTAAGGAAGTTTTTTTACTCTTTCTTAAGTATTAACTTGCAAGGTTGTCTCATCTTGTTGCTTGATTCAAAGAAGCCCTCTTTGTACTACCAAATGGTCAACCAGCATTTTAGAGTAAATGAACATTGTGCAAATCAATAAGAGAACTCTAACTTAGGGAGAAGAAGGACTGCTCTTCAGCAGGTGGCAAAAAGCTCAATACAACTGTGCTTAGCAGAGACATCTGCTATCAAATGTTGCCCTAAAAAGGCAAGATAAGATATCACAGACAGCAATAAGAGCAGACATTTAAAACACAAAGGCACTGTGTGTTGTTTAGCTCAACATTTGGGGCTCTCAGATGTAAAAAGACATGCAGTAGTTGGATCACACAGGATCAAGACAAGGATAAAAAATTTTACTGTAAAGCAAAGTGCAAAAAGGAGCCAATAAGTAGCAACCAGGATGGCAGGTGGGAGAGATTAAAGGTGAAAAGCTGTTTCTTGCCAGAATGTCCCCACTACCTGGTGTAAAGCACACAGAATACCGACCCACAAATCTGCCCCTTGCTGCAGCACCTCCTCCATGGTCTGAGGCTTCTATAGCTGTGAGTCTGAGCTAGGAGGCTGATTGTTAGTTTCATATGGCCGAGTGGCCATGTCAGGGTCAGAGATTAAGCTGTTTGACCCTACTTGTGTCATCAGAGAACCGAGCTGTTCATATTTGGGTAAGATGTAAAAAAGATGAGTGTATTAAACACAAGGTAACATGTTAGGCTAGGTGGGCTTGATTCCTAAAAAGCCTGGGTGAAGCTTCACAAATGTACCCTCTTGGATGTCACTGTGGCACCCAACACCACTCTGTTTATTTTAGCTCTATCGTCAAGTGGGAGGAATAAAATCGGTGATCTTCTCCCTTGCATCTTTGATAAATAAGTGCCACTGTTTTCCTCAAAGCACCTGTTTCCATCCTACATCTCCTCTTGGGAGATTTTTTAAGTTTTTTTTTTGGTGGTTTTTTTTTTGCCTGAGGAGCAGCTGAATTCCAAATCCCAGGTCACCCCCCATCTGTTGGCAAAGAAAACGTGCTAGTTAATTTTGGGAATGCTAAAAAAGAGTTCTGAAAAGCCTCTTTCACATTGATGCTCCCCAACACTTGAAGGCAAGGCATATGGGGGAGCAGCAGTTGGCAGAATGGTTTTATTTGTGGTATGAGAAACTGGATAGCAGTGTTTTGGTGTGAGGACAGCAGATATGTGTTAGAGGCAGATTTGTCGATCCCCTTTTCCCTCTTGGGCTATTATTACCTTCATATTGCACAGCTGGTACTGACTACCAGTAATGCCTCTTTAGCTGTTTTGGAATAGAATGGCAGAGTCCCCATTTTGTGGTTTGTAGCTCTGTAGGTGTTGGGAACTTTGCAGCTTTCCATCTGCAAGCAAACTCATGCTCACTTCTGGGCACGGCGTTGCCAGGAAGGCACAGATAAGCTGAAGGGAGCTTGGAGAAAGAGAACAAAAGTTATTGTGAGGCTGGAAGGAGTGATATATAAAAGAGATAAGTATGCACAGCTTGACTAAACAATGACTAATTGCTAGGGCATAATAACAAGTCTGAAAGGAATCTTAATTGATTCATCTGAAGAATGCTCAAGGCTTCTTTTAAGATGCTTTACTACTAGAATTATTTATCTGTGCTAAGAGTACAATTAAAGACTTCTGTCCCCATTCCGTGGTTGAAATTAGGGGAAACTAAACCCATACAGAACCATAAGCATCGCAGGGTTATTCAGATGGCAGTGGGTCTTAAAATATTCTAGTGTGAATAGTCCTGTGTGTCACTAAAGGAAGCTAATGGGAGTCCTGGCGTCTCGGATGGTGATAAACAAAGACATTAAATGATAATGGTTACAGGAGTCTTAACAGTAAATTATTCTAATCCAATACGCAGAAGGACAGGTCCTGTGAATTGCTGTGTTCCAAGGAGCTCCAGCCATGAATCCTGGGTAAGGTGGCTGGTATAAAACCTGCAATGAAACTTGTTAAATGTGAGGAGAAAGGGTATGGTATTCCTTCCAAAAAGATAAAAATATCTGTTCATAATCTGGAGAGAGTATAAAGTCTCCTACCTGCACCGACTTCAGCAGCACTGCTGATTTGCATTAGCTGAAGTTCTGTCCTTAAATTCTGTAAGAAAACTCCAAATGAAACTATAATAAATTTATTTTTGGAAGGACACCATCTGGTGTTTTATTGCTAGCTGACAAGAAGTAGGAAAGGACGGTCTGAGTGCTGGTCGCAAATGCAGTGCAGGATTTACTTTTAACAGGGGCTAGTGAGGATGTGGTTAACCAAATATCTCTTTTTAATAGGTCCCTTCACAATCATCTACAAGCTGGAGATGAGCTCCAGCCAAATCCAGTGACCTGGATATCGTAAACTGTCTCTCTTTAAAAATGGTGTAAGCAAGGAATAATGGCACAATTCTGCCACGCTTCAGAAGCAAATTAACCCCCTGTCTAGTTCTCTATTGTGCCTAAACAATCATCTCCATTTAATGGCTTTGATATTTCTGTTGATTATAAATCTGGCTCTGAATATAATCTAAGTCACCTTTTAGGATTCATAACCCAGTGTAAAACAGAACTTGAATCCTTGCCTGGACATTGACTTTATTGTCATTTCATTCTCTGATTCCCTTCATTATTGTTCTCTTTTTTTGGCATGACTCTTTTTTTCTACACAATAAATAATGTTTCCAGCTGTTCCATCATATAATTCTCTGCAGAACTATCCCTCATGCCACACTGCACCACACACAAGGAAAAACTACCTTTTCTGCAATACCTGTGGCTAATCTGGGGATTTTTCAGGTGTGATTTTAATTTTGGAACAACTGGAACCTTGCCAAACCCACCTCATTTTAATTCCTGTTCAATGATCATTTTAACAGAGCCTGTAGGTAAAGACATCAGATAAAGGGGCAGCAGAACCTTTCTGAGAAAGATTAAATGAAGGTGCTCAAAGAGGCAACCAATTTGTTCTTCACCTCAAGCAACAGCTAATGACAAAGCAAATGCCAAAACAGTGTCTGAAGGGATAAGCATGGCTGTGAGCTATTTAGTGAGGAAGAGCTAAGAAAACAAAATGATTGTTTGATTTGCCCATCTTTAGAATGAAATGCAGACACGAGGGAGTGGTGGGACTACAACAGAGAGGGCTCAGCTTCTCTTATGGCAATGCATGTCAGACAGAGGCTCATCATAAGAAGCCATATTTCAAGGAATTTGTATTAATTTGTGTGGTTAGTGTCAGTTGTAGGCTGTAGTAAGAATAAAGGCAACTCTAAGAGCTGATCTTATAGTGTCCTCATTTGCTTGTGAAGTATGGGGTTCCCTGATGAGGCAAGAGGTTTGCTGATCCCCAACAGTAATGGTCAGGTGGTTTGTCCTTCTGCTGAAGCTAATCTCTGCTCATCCCAGACTGCAGTGTGGTGCAAGAGCCCTCAGTGAAGATCAGCAGCAGGGAGCAGCCATTCTGAGGTTTGAGTTGTGACACAGCGGCTATGTCACACTGGGTTCACTGACCTGTGTGCCGCTGTTCTCAGTTGACACTGGGGAAGGAGAATGTGGGGGTCTGAGATAGACTGAAAGCCTCGCCTCTGTAGGAGCCCCTGAAATCTTGGCTACCTCAGCTGACCCTGCAAGTACTGCTATGACAAAGCAGATGTTCCTCTTTCCACTAGACCCTGGTCTCAGCCTGTTTGGAGTTAAATTGTGATTAGCTGCCAAAGAAATATCAGACCACAGGAGTTATATGCAGTCCGGGGACTGCTTATAACTTCTGGTTTCTAAGGAATGGTACCTAAGGATAATCCCATAGCCTCAGCATTAAGATAACTAATACTTTTATTATCTTTACTTCTATTAAAGCTACTTGGGAAATGAAATGTTAATATGTAACTGTAATGACAGCAGGCCTGCACTTATAAATAAGACCATAAATATTTCTCCTTAGTCAGATTCCAGAATACAGGAAGTGATGTGCTTGCCCTTCTGTATTGGTGTACTTAAAAGGTGATAGCCCTGATGGAAAGCAGCCACACAGAGACTGAAGTGAATAAGGTAGGCAGAGCTCCAGGTATGACTCCCAATGTCATGTGAATCCTAAATTCCAAAAGCCAGAGCCAAAGCCAGAGAACACAAAGAACATCTTCCTAAAGGCAGACAGAGGGAGATCCAAACTCTTCTTTCCATATGAACACTGAAACAAGAGCTGTGGGCAAGTGCAGCTGGAAGACTCTTCAGGTGACTGCTTGTCACACAGCCTAAAACCTTCACGTGCTTGTGGTCCCAGCTCATGATCTCTTCCGAGTCCAGTGTATATCAGCTTGGGCACCACACAGGGCCAACAACCTGAACTCAAACTGGAAACTGAGCTAGTGAACACACATTGTGCTGCTGTGTATTAATAGATGAACTGGTTCTAGTTTCCACTGCTCTGCACTCCACTTTCTTCTGTGCACACATTGCCATTTAAATAGCAGGTTACTTAAATAATTGATGACATTTAGTGTCTCTGTGACTTTGCCACAGAATTCCTGCATGTCCTTGGGCAGTTAGCTTTACCTTTCTGGCCATCAGTTCATCGTTTGCAAAATAAGTGTACAGCCAGAGCACAATTACCAAAGACAAAAGAAAGGTGGGATAAGCCACAGGAAGGGAAAATCTGAGGAGCTGAAGCCATGTGCTGCAACAACTATACAATGAGAGGATGGAGGCATGGAAGATCCATCATGATGTTGACTGAAAAGTGCAGGGATTCCTGTGTCAACACACAGCTGAGGTGTTCAGTCCACTCAGCACATTTCTGTCCAAACATAGCTACACCAGTGTGTGCTTACCCAGGTTTTTCCTGCACCCTCTGTAGGGGCAGTCTGTCATGTGGATAAGCAACTTAGGGATATTGCTCAAGGGTGTTATAAAGGACTCAAATGCACATAAAAAGAAATGGAAAGCATCTTGCTGTACTGAGCAATGTTGTGATTGAGATGGTCCAATATGTGTGGCTGAATGAGAAATTGTTCTTGTGTTGACAAGTCCCTGAAGAGAAGCAGTAGTCACAGCAAACAATTTCTTATTTTTTCCCTGCTGTTTTAAATATATATAAGATGGGGTTTTGTGAAGGAGCCTGAATGTATCTATATTAAGTCCAGTTAGACACTGAGTGTAGTCCTCCATCTCTTCCTGTAATAGAAAGACTTTCCCAAAAGTGTTCTTTTACTCTGCATCTGAGTACACATCTGGGTCACAGCCTTTGCAACACAGCAAAAGTGAGATACACTGTCAGCCCTGGGCACATGGTGGAAGTGAAAACATTTCCCAATCACTGGCTGATGTAGGAGTTATATATAACTTCAGTCTGGGATTTATGGTCATGCACAACAAAAATGTTATCCAAAAGTCAAAGTCAGGGAAAGAATGGGTGATTAAGAGAGAGAATTCCCAGTATCCTGAGCTAAGATTAGGCTGGTGGGAGTGCTGCTGTGAAAACGAAATTCACAGCTGAAGTAACTTGATTTTATCTCTTCTGAGCAATTCAGTGCATTCTCACTTTGCTCCTGCAGCTAGCTGCAACTCCTTTTGCTCTATAATTTATTCAAATATCCCAAAGGGTCCGATAAGAAAATCGCACTTGTTCTCTGGGAACCGAAGATGAAGACGGGGTCAGTCGATGGAAAACAATAAGCTATTTTACCAACAAATATTCTGCATATCAAAACAATGACTCCTCTAAATGATGTTTTAATCATTCCTTAAAAAAAAAAACAAAACCAAACCCACCCCAAAAAACAAACCACCAACAAAAAAAACTCACCACCCACTAAAAAAAACAACCCTGGAGAATCTGGACGACATCCCTGTTTGTAGACTTTCTGTTACAGATAATACGCATCTGCTCAGCCCCCCTCAATCAGCCTGACACTCTGCTTTGCTGTGGTACATACTTCTTTTCTTCTTTGAAATACAGGCATGCAAGAAGCCTCCTGGTTTGCAGCCAGACCCTTCCTGAACTCCCAAACATTCTTCTGAAATTGCAGGTTCCTGGGCTACTCGGTCACAAGGTGACAGAAAAGCATGGAAAGGAAGCTTAGCAAAGACATTTCTAAACTGCTTTGAGACTTCCTGAAGGCTTAAAACAAACAAGACTTAGAGATTTTTGAAAACAGAAGTTCCTCGTGGCTTATCTTACCCTTGCTGTGATAACAGGAAAACCTCACGTCTCAGGCCAGGTGAATCCTCCAGCAACTTCTCCATGTGTATCAGTGGCTTCTTAAGGCAGCACAGCACCCTGCTCTTAAGCTACTTTTGTCTTCTGTGCTTGTACTCATCTGGACAGTGACTTCAGCTTGGATCACAGCTGTCACAGATCCTGCCCATACTCTCTATTAACATCTGTACAGAAAGAATATTTTTCTCCAGGGATGGGCCAACAAGTCAGAGGTGGTCAAAAGCTCTTTTCATGCTTTTTCAGTGTTGACCTTCAATGAGGTTTAAAGGATCTTCCCTGCACAGAGCAGCTGCCTTAGCTGATTTCAGTGCAAAATGTTAATTCAACATAGAGACATGCCAGTCTGGCACAGCAGTTGGATCAGTGCTAGTGAAAAGGAAGGGATGAAAAATCTGATTTGTATTCTACTCTACTGCAAGCTGCTTTTCCAATTGCTCCATCTTCTATTTCTGACACCTCTTAAGAGCAGAGTCAGGGTATTTCAGCTGAAATAGTAGTCACTTGATGTGAAATCTCTGCCAAATCTACTGATTCAGGTGGATTCTGAATTCTCACTCTACTAAATCAGTTTTGCTGTGTGGAAACTTGCTTGATGTCTCTGGGTCTGGCCTGTGAATGTCATGTAAGAGAGGAGGGTTATGCAAACGTAAGAACTGTGTTAGCTTCCTTAATTCTGCTTCTCCTAGCTTGAGACTGTTGTAAAAATATGTAGACTAGTGGAAGAAATACTATGTAAAAAACACACTAGGAGCTATGCAGAAGAGATTTAGTACAGGAGCAGCTCCTTGATGCTGGCCAAATGCAACTGTTCTTTCTACATGGTCAAGTTTCAATGGGAGATGGAGACCTAAAGTAAACCAACTGATTAAAAAGAATCCTTCATTTGACCTTTCTCAAGGCTTACTACTGTCATACTGTGATGGTATCTTTGATTTTCTTTTCATGATATTTTATTTGACACAGCTGATGAAAAAAAAAACATAGAAAAAAGAAAATCTATGTTTATTGAATATTGCACTGCAATTGATTCCTATGTCAAGCTGCAGCCATCATCTCAAATTTTGTCTCCTGAGTGTAAATGCCCATAAACAGTATTTGATGTTTAAATCTTCAGACTCAATTTGATCTTGCAAATCAAGAAAAACCCTTGGGTGCTACTGGCTTTAGTTCAAAGAGAAAAAAAAAAAAAACAAAAGGATGAAAAAAAGGGATTTTTGTTGTTCATTTAATGCAAAATAACACCCAGCCAAACCCAAACTCTGCCACCCAAAACCAGATTATTGTGAACTTCTACCCAAGGGTGGAAACACTCCTTAGCTTTTCTTGCAGAAGTACTAATTGAGTATCTCAGAGAACCCTCAGCACTTATGAATAAATTCCAAGGATGATCTTATATCAGAGGAGTACCCCAATGGAGATCCATGATTCCCAGGTGATTTTCCAACAGTCATGACTGTGATGCACTGACAAGGGATTAGCCAGAAGGGATGAGCTGGCAGGCGGTGCTGAAATCTCAGGGTTGCTCTAGGATTCATGTTCACAGGCTCACACATGTTAACAAACTGAGCACAGCGAAACCTCCAGCAAATTCTTGTCATCGTCATCATCTTGAGATTACCTCTCCAACCTCTTCCTTCCTTTGTCTTGCAGTTCTTCATAAGATGAGGATTTTAGCAGCTCATTTAGTAGGGGAAATTTTCCATCTGACATAATAGTTATAGATACAGAATCTGGAGAGAAATTACATTACTTGCCTGAAATCAGAGACAGTGAAAAATAAGATGAGGTCACCTATCAGGTTAAAGCCTCAGAAAGCCTTATCCTTCACTGTAAACAGCATATCATCTTCCATGTCCTTTAAATCCAGTTTTCTCTCTGTGCTTGTTTTACAGGGATCCATCTATTAATTTTCAATAACAAAACTGTGGATCCTTAGAACTGTGGATCCTTAGGGCTGGTGGGTGATGTGGTGGTCGGAGGGTGTTTAGGCACCAGTGACCACGAGATAATTGAGTTTTCAGTATTCAGCCAAGCCAAGAGGGGGAACAAGAAGACCTCCACTCTGGACTTCCAGAGGGCGGACTTCAGGCTACTCAAGGAACTAACTCAGAAGGTTCCTTGGGAAACAGCCCTTAAAAACAAAGGGGTTCAGGAGAGCTGGACCTACTTCAAGAAAGAACTCTTGAAGGCGCAGGAACAGGCTGTGCCGGTGTGCCGGAAGATGAGCCGCCGGGGCAGACGGCCAGCCTGGTTGGGTAATGAACTTCTAAAGGAACTAAGGGAAAAAAAGAGGGTGTATTATCTTTGGAAAAAAGGGCAGGCAACCCATGGAATGTTTAGGGATGTTGCTAGGTCTTGTAGGAAGAAAATTAGGGAGGCAAAAGCACATTTGGAGCTCAGACTGGCCTCTGCTGTGAAGGACAACAAAAAGTCCTTCTATAAATATATTAATAGCAAGAGGAAGGGCAAGGAGAAGCTCCACTCCTTGGTGGGCATGGAGGGGAATATTGTAACAAAGGATGAGGAAAAGGCAGAGGTGCTTAACACCTTCTTTACCTCAATTTTTACTAGCAGGACAGAACGGCTTCCAGACAGCTGGCCTGCAGAGCTGGCAGAAGGAGCCAGGGAGCAGCATAGTTTTCCCCTGTTCCAGGATGGGACAGTTAGAGATCTTCTCAGCCGCTTGGACCCCCACAAGTCCATGGGACCGGATGGGATCCATCCTAGGGTGCTGAGGGAGCTGGCGGATGAGCTGTCCAGGCCGCTCTCCATCATTTTTCAGCAGTCCTGGCTCACTGGAGAGGTCCCAGAAGACTGGAAGCTGGCCAACGTGGTGCCCATCCACAAGAAGGGCCAGTTGGAAGAGCCGGGAATTATAGGCCTGTCAGCCTGACCTCAGTGCCAGGCAAGATTATGGAACGGGTCATCTCGAGTGCGATCACACAGCACTTACAGGATGGCCAGGGGCTCAGGCCTAGCCAGCATGGATTTAGGAGGGGCAGGTCCTGCCTGACCAACCTGATCTCCTTCTATGATCAGGTGACCCGCCTGGTGGATGTGGTGAGGCCTGTGGATGTGGTCTGCCTGGACCTCAGCAAGGCCTTTGACACCGTCCCCCACAGCAAACTCCTGGCCGAGCTGGCAGCCCATGGCTTGGACAGGAGCACACTGCGTTGGGTTAGGAACTGGCTGGAGGGCCGAGCCCAGAGAGTAATGGTGAATGGTGCCACATCCAGCTGGCGGCCTGTCACTAGTGGTGTGCCCCAGGGATCAGTGCTGGGCCCCATGCTCTTCAACATCTTTATTGATGATCTGGATGAGGGCATTGAGTCCATCATCAGTAAATTTGCAGATGACACCAAGCTGGGGGCAGGAGTTGATCTGCTGGAGGGCAGAGAGGCTTTGCAGAGGGACCTCGACAGGCTGGACAGATGGGCAGAGTCCAATGGCATGAGATTTAACACATCCAAGTGCCGCGTTCTGCACATTGGCCACAACAACCCCAGGCAGTGCTACAGGCTGGGGTCAGAGTGGCTGGAGAGCGGCCAGGCAGAGAGGGACCTGGGGGTGCTGGTTGATGGGAAGCTGAACATGAGCCAGCAGTGTGCCCAGGCAGCCAAGAGGGCCAACCGCATCCTGGCCTGCATTAGGAATAGTATGGCCAGCAGGAGCAGGGAGGTCATTGTGCCCCTGTACTCTGCTTTGGTTAGGCCGCACCTTGAGTCCTGTGTCCAGTTCTGGGCCCCTCAGTTTAAGAAGGACATCGAGACACTTGAACGTGTCCAGAGAAGGGCAACAAGGCTGGGGAGAGGCCTTGAGCACAAGCCCTATGAGGAGAGGCTGAGGGAGCTGGGGCTGTTTAGCCTGGAGAAGAGGAGGCTCAGGGGTGACCTCATTGCTCTCTACAACTACCTGAAGGGTGGTTGTAGCCAGGAAGGGGTTGGCCTCTTCTCCCTAGCAACCAGCACCAGAACAAGGGGACACAGTCTCAAGCTGCACCAGGGGAAGTTTAGGCTGGAGGTGAGGAGAAAGTTCTTCACCGAGAGAGTGATTCGTCATTGGAATGCGCTGCCCGGGAGGTGGTGGAGTCTCCGTCCCTGGAGGCATTCAGGAGGGGACTGGATGTGGCACTTGGTGCCATGGTCTAGTTGTGAGGTTGTGGTTACAGGTTGGACTCGATGATCTTCAAGGTCTCTTCCAACCTTGGTAATTCTATTCTATTCTATTCTAAAATACAGGTAGGTCCTGGAGGAGGGACATGACCTGTAAACTCACATTGTGCAGGATCTTAAGGATAGATGGCATTCATCTCAGTCCTAGCACCACAACACTGACAGTTCAAATGTAATCCCCATCAAACAATTCTGGTTTATTTGTCATTATTCATGAAATCCAAGTCTTTTACCAGGTCTGTGCTTGCAGAATTATTAGCTGTTCTCAGGTCTTGGGTTTGTTAAAAGCCAGGAGGAACAAATACAATTCATGGTGTTGACTGCAGGTACCTTGGCTGTTTTGTGTATAATTACATTATGATTATCTTAGTAATTACAGGGTCCATATAATTTTCATAATAGCATCACTGAGAATCTTTATGATCAGACAGTCATGTCATCTCCTTGTCCTCATGTATGCAACACATGGTAATTAGTGCTTGGAACAGTAGGGGTCAAATCTTTTCCCTTTTTTCTTTTCTTCTTTTTATTTTAAACTGGCATAATTTCAGAGTAAACATAAATTAAAAAATCACAACAAATTATCCTCATTTGCCAAGGGGTAAATGTGTAGTTGGCTTAGTTCTGCCTTGGCTGAATTCTGACCTTGCTTACATCAAATTAAGCTAGGAACAGCTCCACTCTGGAGAGACATCTACAGCAACAGCTCACATAGAAGGACAGTGGAAATGATGAAGAGAGGAGAATAAGGAGGGAAGAGCCCAACAAGACAAACTCAGTTAGTCAACAAGCCTGTGGCAAAATTAGGAATGGGAAACAAAGGACAGGCCAGCACTAACTGAGAACTGCCATGGAAACTGGGCCCTGCTCCACCATGCACGATCCTGAGAGCCGACCGTGCAAATACCCATATCAACCTACCCCACGTCTTTTGGTTGTGTTACTGGGAGCAGTGACCTAAGAACTGTTTGTAGAATTATTTGAGAAATTAGGCAGAAAACTAAATATGCATGAATTGTAAAGGAATAAAAGGATTAAAAGTTTGAAGAGAAAAAAAAATTTACTGGGTAGCATCATCTCTACAATTTTAGACAGCCCCCCTGATGGTGTTTTGTATTATTTTTATATGATTCCATCTTTTAATTATTATTTTTTGTTTTAACATGCACATCATATTATTTTCATACCTTACACATTTGTTGATAATCCAGCGAGGATGGAAACATCAGATTTGCCTTCCTGGACCAAATCAGTGGCTTAGAGCCTAATACCTGATCTGACAATAGATGGCTGCTTCAGTGGTGGGCTAATCACAGGCAGTGCCTTAAAACAGAGTTTACAGAAATATAAAATAAGGGAATCCAGAGGGAACAAGCAGAGAGGCCATTAAGCAATATCCTACACAAGTCAATTCCTCCGTCTCTGAGAAAGTGCTATCACAGAAACGTTATTGTTCCCATTTAGCACTTGCTTATTGCTTGCACTTAGGACTAATTCAGCAAATCACTGACGTGCATTAAGTCAATGGGGTTTAAATACAAGTTTGAGTGTTCTTCTGATTTAAGTCTTTATGGTCGTCTAAGTTATTGTGGAATTCTAACACTTAAGTATAGAGGAAATCCATTAACATAATGGACAGCAGAACCGGACAGAGCACAGAAAAAAATGGGTAATCCTGAATCCAGCAAATGAGAGGAGAAACAAATCTGCTAGGGGTAGAAAGCAAGAAGATTTCTGAGCCCAGGAAATAACAGAGAATGGGAACCCAATTCAGGGAACGGAAATGCAGCCCCAGTTATCTCTCTGGAGAGATATCTAAACAAGGCTGTGAAATTTATGAGATAATCTAAAGAGCAAAAGGATTTAAAGACCAAATCAGAAGAGCTTATATATATATATGTAATATATCTGTGTTATATATATATATGTTATACATATGCAATATACATATGTTATGTTATATATATATATTAGAGAGCTAATATATATAATATATATATAAAAGAGGTTATATATACACACACATATATAAAGGATAAACCATGAAACAGTGAGGGAGCTAAGGGGCAATTAAGGATGAATATATATATGCATATATACATACATATATGTGTGTGTGTCTATGTGTGTGTATATATACATATGAATGAAGGAATCTAAGTGGATTCTTGGCACTGGTTGCTTTTTATTCCAAATGATGACTGCACCTAACAGGCTAACTCTTTGCAACTGTAGTCATGAGGCACTCTCAGAGATTATAGTGTCAACAAAAAGCACTGGAAGAAGCTGACAGAACAAAAGGCAGCCAGTCATCAACACTGGAATGTAAGAAGAACAATGAGGCCTTGAGCAGTCTAGTTGAGTGGTGTCTCTGCCTGTGGTAGGGAGGTTGAAGTAGACAACCTCTAAGGTCCCTCCCAACCCAGGCTGTTCTATGGTTCTATGAAAAGACAGCACTTTAACAAGTTCTCCTTTCAGCCTTTGATAAAGGGATATTCAATTGCAATTTTAGGCTAAGAATTCAGAATTTTAGAAGCATTTCCCTTCTTTCTTTTTTTTTTTTTTTTATCATAGCATGTAGCAAAGATTAAACATTTACAGATATGTTATTATCATCACAGTATCACAGTATCACTAAGGTTGGAAGAGAACTCGAAGATCATCAAGTCCAACCTGTCACCACAGACCCCATGACTAGACCATGGCAAAAAGTGCCATGTCCAATCCCCTCTTGAACACCTCCAGGGATGGTGACTCCACCACCTCCCTGGGCAGCACATTTCAATGACGAATGACTCTCTCAGTGAAGAACTTTCTCCTCACCTCCAGCCTAAACTTCCCCTGGTGCAGCTTGAGACTGTGTCCCCTTGTTCTGGTGCTGGTTGCTAGGGAGAAGAGGCCAACCCCTTCCTGGCTTCAACCACCTTTCAGGTAGTTGTAGAGAGCAATGAGGTCGCCCCTGAGCCTCCTCTTCTCCAGGCTAAACAATCCCAGCTCCCTCAGCCTCATCACACATTTGCAGCAGCTCCTCACACAGCATATGACGATCATGATGATACTTTACGGCGTTTAAAAATTACAGAAAACATTGCTGATGTCAATCTCTGAAAATGTCTGAGAGTAGCCATTGTTAGTAACAAGATACTGGACTAAACAAACCACTGGTCTGCCTTTCAGGAGAATTCCAACATGTTTAAATTGTCGCTCCTCTCCTGTGTCATGTCAGGGCTTCTTAATGTCAGCCCTACCAAAATAAAATGAAATAAAATTCAGGAATAACGACATAATGTTGTAAAACCATAAAGAGCAAATAAGATTAGGAAAGCCATTTCCTTTCCTGAGATTTGTGAGCTAAAGGTTAACTTCCAATTAGAGTTTAAAAGGAAGAACTTTTATTCTGCGTCGGTTGAGGCTTTTAGCAAATCACATTTATACGTGCAGAACATTTGTATGTTTCCTAATAACTTTCCATTGCATTAAAGGCTGTAAGCATGCCTGCAGAACTTGTATAGCCAATTTGGACATCAGATAGGCAGCAATAAGGGTTGTTAATACTGCCTTATCAGATGCTATTGCTTTGCTATTGATTGCAATCATGTCACCCTTCAGTTGCCAGGTAAGTCCTATTCACCAGCCTCGTGTTGCTATGTGTAAATAATATTCAGCAAAGGAAGATTAATTCATATAGTAGCAAAAGCCAGCAATAATAGTGATTGTATTAAAAATAACATAAAGGGAAAAGATAAATAGTGCAAAACAATAACTGATGGATTTAAATAATAGCAAACCCAGGGGATTAAGTAATACTTTGCATTTTTATAGAGCATTCAATATAAGGATCTCAAAACACTTGGCAAACATTAGCAAAATAAGCCTCCCAACACTCTTTAGGTAGGGAAATATTATTATCCTCATTTTACAGATGAATAAGCTTCTTTATGAGGAAGATAAAGCCAAGTGAAGTTCCCAAAGCCACAAAGCATGTCAGAAGCAAAATTGCTAAATAGGCTCCGTGCTTAGATTACACAGAGAGAGACCTTGACAGATAGAACAGAATCCACATATTCCCTTGAAAGCCAGGTCACATGTGATGCAGTCACCGTGTTAATGAGAATTACGAACATGAAAAAGGTAAATTTTCATTTTTGAAGTCAAAACCAGACTGAGAGCCTCTCATCACAATGCCTGCAAGGACTGCCCATGGAGTCGCAAGGCAAAGCTTTGCTCATTGTGTGCTTCACGGCACACATGTCCCAGGGTCCTAGCTTGAATTCACCAAAGGTCTGCCCTACACTGCCCACACTGCTTTAATCTGCCTCACATGAACCCAAATTCCTTTTTGGATCCACAGATCTTCTTTTTTTTTTTTTTTTTTTTCCCCCCATGTTTGCAATTGACAAAAAATGGGTTTTGCCTGTCAGTGATGCATATTTCACAGTGGGGGCAATCAGGCCATGAAGGAGATGGGTTTCTTTTCTTCCTATACATATCCTTCTGTTAACTGATTTTGTTATTATAGGAATGTACTTTTACAGATTAAACTACATTGTGACTCACTTTGAATTTTGCATGATATCTGACCTAGTAGGCAAGACAGGAAGCAGACAGTTCAGGCCAGATATTAAGAACCCAATTCTGACAGAGCAGTTGCACAGGAAAATCTAGAGTTAATCTGGGTTTTCACTGCTGTAACAAAGTCCAGAACCTGGCTGCAGCCATAAATAATGGAATAAAGTTGCTAAGAATGAAACAACAACAACAACAAAAAATGGAATCCAGTTTGTTGGGCTTTTGTTTGTGGTTTTGTGTTTTTTTTGCAGGGGAAGTAAGAAGTAAGAAGAATCAGATGAGTCAATTCCTTTGGGGTCTGCCCATTTTAAGGGCAAGAGAACCTGGAGTAATGATGAAATAATACCCTCCCATTCCACTTCTTTTTCTGACTGCCACAGATCCCACTGTCACTGCTGCTGTCAGGGCAGCAGAAGTTTCATTAACACCATCAGAAGGAAGGGGATGTAGATATTAGGAACCAGTTCTTTACCATGAGGATGCTGGAACTTGGGAACAGGTTGTCCAGAGAGGTACTTGAGGCCTCATCCCTGAAGATATTTAAGGTCAGGCTTGGCCAGGCACTGAGCAGCCTGATGCAGTGAAGGATGTCCCTGCAAACTGCACGAGGTTGGACTGGATGACCTATGGAGGTCCCTCTGGAGGTCCCTTCCAACCCAAACTATGCTATGATTCTATATATCTATTTACACATGCATAGACACATGCATCTATGGAGGACCTAAGCTTTCCAGGCAGGGTCACAACAGCTCTCATCCTTTGATGCCAAGTTTGTTCCTTCCATGCATAGTTGCAGAGGAACTCCAGAAAATTCTCCTTCCTAGGAAACATGCACATCAGCTGTTCTTCTAAAGAAAGAGAGATCCATAACAGATTTAAACAAATATAACAAACCTCATTTGTAAGAAATATCAGAAGAACAGACTGCTTTTCAACTGGATCCACACCCCCTGCACAGTCATCGTTCATGGACAAAAGAGAACACGTGGCCAGGAGCAGAGATGGGAGCAGGGACATCCTTTTTACAAAGTACATTGCAGTTATTTCATCATCAAATGACCACAAAGCTGCAGTCTCCACCTTCAAAGGGCTGTGAGACTTTTCCTCAGCCATTCACTGGCATTTTCTGATATTTAGGAAATGTCTTACTCAGAGCTGTTTTCAGTACTGATGTACCTGTACACCACTGCAGAACTGCTTCACCGCTCTGGCTTTGAAAGCCCCTGAGAATGCTTTTCCTTCCTCTGAATGAAATGAGGAACAAAGGCAATAATAAATTTCTCATGACTTAATATTTTCATTAAGTAGCACAGATGTCAAACACTTGATTAACCAATTATTTTTGACTCAAGCAGAAATATTCTGACAAGAACAACAACAACAAAGGCCAGTCTTGAAGAAATGTTGTGACAAAATGGGTCTATTGATATTTTATCAGTTTCACAGAAGGAAGGGTTTTTTCTGATTATCAAAACTTATGTTATAGTCATAGAATCCTAGAATGACTCAGGTTGGAAGGGTCCTTAGAGATCATCTACTCCAACTTCCCCATCACGGGCAGGGACACCTCCCAACTAGATTCAGCTGCTCAAGGCTTCATCCAACCTGGTCTTCAACACTCCCAGGGAGGAGGCAGCCACAGCCTTCCTGAGCAACTTATTGCAGTCTCACCACTCTTGTACTGAAGAACTTCTTCCTAAGGTCCAGTCTAAACCTACTCTTCCCCAGTTTCAAACCATTCCCCCTTGCCCTGTTGCTAGACACCCTTAGGGAAAGTCCTTCTGCAGCCTTCCCTAGGATCTCTTCAGGTATTGAAAGGCAGCACAAGGTTTGGTTTTGTTCATCAAGACTTCAGTTGTTCAATCTCATGTGCTATAAAGTTTCTCCAAGGTCAGGGACAGAAAACACTGTTGAGGTCACCTGGGAACTAACATAAGCTCTCTAACACTGAAGAAACGATCCATAATCCCAGGAAATTGTCATGTCCATTTTGGATCTATCAGGAAAGTATTGAGATTAAAAAGTCAGAAGGAGGTTTCAAAATTGAGGGAGAGCAGCAGGATCCATCTTTTCAGGCAAAATTGTTACTATAATGATGACTCCTAATGCTCCACAGTGAACATACCTCTGCCCTCAGCATGTCACTAGCTCAACATGACTCTGGCTGCTGCTGCTGCCCTGACTTCAGCTCACAGCTGGATGTGGAGTGCAAACAAACAAAGCAAAACAAAAAAGGGAAATGTTATTTTGGGGCTTTGTCCTGAGTTTACAAAACATAGTGAAAAGAGAATGGAATAACTGATTATGAAAAGTAGAGCTGCATACTGGTAGTGGAACAGGAGGAATGGAAAAGAAGGAAGGTGAAAGGGGTAAGAAAAAGAGTCTTTAGACAAAAATCGGCTGTTTGGTTGCCCTCAATTCTGGAACTAACTATGGTTTAGGGTCTTTTATTATCTCTAAAATAAACATAAAGGTATTTCACAAAAATATATGTCTGTGTATATGTGTAGAGGTGAGAGGGAGAGAGACATACTGAAAAACTGCATGAATTTAGAGTCAAGAACAAACACAGTCTTCCAGATTAAGAGTGGCTGACAAAGGGTTTGACTGACAAAGGGTTTGACCTAAAATAGTTTCAAGAGATCAATGAAGTTGGATTTTTCCTTTTGCTGTTTGAATCCATTAGTGCTTCAGGTGTATGTGTTGAGTATGTGGCTTCTTTTCAAGACAGAAAACACTTCCTTAACTTGTTTTGGAAGAATGGTTGTCTGAAAATGCCTGCCTTTAACAAAGATGGGGAAAAGGATGTTGGACCATCTGCTTACGTGTTGTTTGTGCTTACTCTGCACCTGCACAAAGAACTCAGTTCCCACGCTTGCCCAAAAAAGAACCAGCCCATAAACAAACAACAGTTAGGCTTACTTGGGGAAGAGTTAAAAAATTACCTGAAGTTTCCTTGTATTCTCAGCAGACTAACAAGCATCAGCCCAACAGTTAATGAATTGCAAGGATTTCAGACACTGGAGGAAACCTCCAGCTGCATCTAGACCACATCCCTGCTAAGCAATTATCAAGTCTATAATCAGAGTAAGATTCCAGAGCACTTCATCTAGAAATGCATTAGTTTCACCAAGCAGCTGTGGTCTGAGAAAAAAAAGATCTACTCAGGGATAATGACCCAGGGTAAAGAGAGAAAGTTTCACTGACCCAGCCAGAGCTTTTCTCATTTGTAGCAGAGAAGTTGCTGGTCCAGTTTTACCCAGTCAGAACCCCATTACTCACTTCACCTAGAGTTTGTTCAGTCATTTTGGCATTCAGAGGAGAAAACAGTGGGAGCAGAAGCAATATTTATGAGCCACTTGAATTATAGCAAGAGGTTGATATAGTTATAGGAGATCTGGGTCTTCAATAAAGCCAAAACAGCCTGCTGAGATTCATTTATGAATGGGCATTCGTGGTGTATGAAAAAGAAACATTTGAAGACTGCCAATGTTATGTTCTCATGGACACAAGGGCAGGGAGATGTATGGCTTTTAGGCCTTACCTTGACTGTAGGGACTCTTAAATCACACAGTCATTGATTTTGTCTTTTAAATGGCACAGTATTTCAAATTCAGAAAATGCTCTTGTGATTTTTTGTTGGATCAAGTCTGATACTCTACCTACACACAGATGGTTTGCTGGGGTGTTTGGCTAGTTTCTGTCAGACAGTCAGAAAACTGACTGGTGTGGGTTATCCCAGCTTAGAAGCAGTTGAGACAAATCTCACAACTTGTCTGCTTTGATTAAAAAGTACAGGGCTGTTACCTGAAGGCAGTTTATGTATTTGGACTAATTGGAGATTAAATAAAACACTGAAGAAAAGACATGTTAGGATTACTGTGATCACCGCTAGGCTGTGTGTAAGCAAGGGAAGGGGCTGGGTGGGTTGGCACATATGTGCCATACTTCTTTGCAGCTAAATTAGGCTGGAGGGTAGCCCATAGCTCCTGCAATTCAGGGGGCCCTGAGCCAAGCTAAGAGAGAGCCCAAGTGAAACACCAAATGGAGACCAAATCCTAAACCAGTCACCAGTCTTGATTACTGTACAATCAAGACATGATCACCAACCTTAATGCCTTTTACCCTGCAGTAAAACCACCCTGCCTTGTGTTTGGTGTGGCACCTCCTGCCAATGCAATTCAAGCCTTAGAGGAAAAAAACAACTACTCAGACAAAAATCCTGCTATATCTAGACAAACTGTGAATTAATTAGAATATTAAGTAATGATGGAATTTATCAGCTTAAATGACAAATATCCCAGGCCTCCCTCTCTAAAGTGTTTGATGAGTATATCCATCTCTAACAGTTTCATTGTTCCAGCCTTCAAGAAAAACAGGATGCAATATGCCTTCTGTCTATGATAAAGTTTCCTAATACAGTACAGTAATGCAATTTGTTTTCATACAGCATCCTGCATATAAAATATTACATAACCCTTTATGAGAAGATAATGCATTACAGACTCAGGCACATTACTGTCTTGCAGGAAGAAATAGAAGGATAATGCTGTAGGAAGAGATGGAGGAAACAGGAGCAGAGGTACAAAAGTGGTTAAAAAAGAAAGTAGTGAAGATGGATTCCTCTTGTGCCATTGCTGTCTGCACCAGACTAGGTTTAGCAGAGGGCAGGTCAGTGTTGTTGCAGAAACAGCGCAACAAAAACTGTTACCTACACATAGGAGGGATGGGGTTCTTATCCCATGGATTTAAGCTTTTAATAGCTAAGCAGGATGACAAGGTGAGTCACAGAAACATCAAGTGAATTCCTCAAGATCAACCAGGGAGCTTGTGGTTCAAATGAGCAATGACCACAGATGTCAAAAGTTCTAGACAGTGCATTGTCCAAAAAAATGCTTTCTGTGATAGATGCACCAAAACTGCAGAATCAAACCTATTCTGTGATCTCAGAGCCACTATGGAATTCAGATAACTACACTTCCGAATGCTACAGAGTGAAGGCCTAAAGTAGATGGAAGGTCTTTGTGCAAACTCCAGAGTACAATAGGGAGATTTCAGATCTGAAAATCAAAATTACTGGCAGGAGAGCTGGCTTCTTGTTTGGATGACTGGAGTAAGAGTTATGCCTGATTCCTTTGCAACGAGCCAAAGCTGAGGCTGTGGCTAATCCGAAAGTAGACAGGTGGGGATGGAGCCAAATGTGCAAGGTGGAGCAAGTCTTTGAGGGATTGTAAGGAAAATAAAATACACACTCACTCCAAATGAGAGAAGGGAACCTCTGACCACAGCTGTGGCAGTTATAACCCACCCACCCCCACCCCCCCAAATTTTACTATTTCAGTTTCAAAGACAAAACCCAGAAACTCACAAACCTTGTCCAGAGGGATACATGCTACTTTGGTCTCTGAATACATGTGAATAGCTTCTAAAGAAAAGGAGCTGCTAGACAATTTGAACTCTCCATTTAGATTGTTGTCCTTCTCACCATTCAGAACTCAGGAGAAAAAAAAAACAAAACTATTAGGGATATAAAAGGATGGGGAAAATGCAGAGCTGTGTGCAGCTACAGTCTGATTGGCTTCACTACCATATGGATACACAAACCATTGAGCATATGTGTACCAACGGGGAGAGAAGAGGATCTTAGCTACACTGTTCTCCTCCTGTAAAGCTATCCCTTCACTGAGGTCCTTTTACCAGGAGCTCAAGGTCCTCTGGAAACTGGGATGATTAAAGATGGGTTTCTGCCATAGCTTCCTGTGTCACCTTGGACAATATATCCAGGTGTGCTCAAGGGGATGGAAATAGGCTAACAGGAGCTCCTCTGCCTGTGCTCTGAGCCTGTGGATATGAGCCAGCTCCCATCTGGGATCCATATGCCCAAATGTCCTCATGCTGACAGACATCCTCTGTTTCAGGAGCCTCCAGATATTATTGAGTCTCTCTCGCTCCTCCAGCAGAAGTCATTGCCCCAGTAGTAAGCTGGATAGGCACGGATGCCTACCCGTGTCTTGGCCACTCCAGCTCACATCCCCGTATTTTAGTGTATGCCTACCTCTGGTGAGGTGGAAGCGAAGATGCTGAACTGTGAAATGGAGCAGCTGATGCACCAGCACATCTGCTGAGCCAGATGCAGGAGCAGTAATCTCTGGTAGAAGTGGCAAGCAAACAGCTGATGGCAGTAAAGTTTGAAGAGGCCACAACTAGATTCACCCAAGAAAGACTGTCAAAATCCTAATTAGCTGCCTCACAATGAACTAATGCAGCAATAAGGCTTCTGCACCACAGCTGATTCTAGCTGCACCCATCTGTGTCAACATGCTATAAATCTCTCTGATTTTCCCCCCATCTGTGAAATGGAAGCCTATCACATCTTTTGGAATATTTTTCTCTCTACAATTTTAGCTCCTCAGAACTGGGCTCTCACTTCTTGTAGCCTTGCTCATTACTATAACAGTGGGAGAGATACTTAATAGCTGTCATAGCTGGGCACTCTCATTGAATTCAAAGGCAAAACTGACATTGACTTTAATGGGAATCAGAAAGGACATTCAAAAAACCATGATTTGCTCCATTTATTAGAACTATGTGAATTGCTAATATGATAATGATTCAAAGTGCTGTAAGATTGGGACAGTTTTCAAAGGTGCAGATTTACCCAAGCCTAATCTCTGGATGTTTACAGATGTCTTATGTGCTTATGAAAATCCAAGCAGTTCTTGTGCTCTTGGGATACAAGCATATAGAGCACAGCCTGCAGTTTAAAGAAATCATAGCTTCTGAGTCTTATGAACATTAACCCTTGACCCCTTTCTCATGTTCTCTTCCACTCTTTTTCCCTCTCTCTGTCTTCCAAAGTTGAAGATAAGGAGTCAGAAAGGATAAAAGCATGGACTGAAAATTGGAAAAGAACATCATAGTTGAGCTGGCTTTCTATACAGTTGCTGCTGTTTGAGGTAGGGTTTGGGAAAGGTTTGGAGGTGAGGAAAAGAGAGATCACAGGAGTGCAGCTGAAAAGGAGGTGTCAAAGCAAAGACTGGAGAGCAAAGGGAGTGTGGCTACAATAATGTTTTGGTGTGAATACTGCCTGGAGGAGCCTGAGCATTGGGATTACTGTTAGTTTGAGGTTTAAATTTATCATTTGCAGAAGGACAGAGACATGAGCTCCCATTGGAGTGGGAGTGCAAAGTTGCTTCCAAAGCAAGAGACAGGACAAGACAACTATTCTGTAAGGCCTTTGTGTTCTCAGCAGTAGTTTCTGGGCTTTTCTGAAGCTCAAGTTAAGGTTAAGTTTACTTTAAGGTTAAGACAGAGAAGAAAAGAGCCTGGATCCCAAATTGGAGGGGGGATGGCAAAGGGCCTACCAAAGGAAGTTGTAGGCTGTAAAGGTTGAGGGGCTTGGCTGGGAGGATTTTTTTCAGTGTGGGAAATGATCATTTAACCCCATCCAACACTCAGCTCACTTTTATATTTATTGCTAGAATTAGTGGTGAATGAGAGATCTCATAGCTACGATTGTAACAGGACTGAGAGAAGCTTCAAAGAGAAGGCATATGCTGCCAAAACTTACCCAGACACGTATTTGAGGACCAAGTATCCACTTGGGGTTAGTGATAGAATAAGAGTCAGGGTGGAGGAAAGAGAGAACTGAGATTTCCAGTTGTGGGATTAGAAGGAGGTTGCCTAAATAAAGGGTATCATGCAGAGAGAAATCTTCTGGGTGGGCACTGCCTGGGAAGCTGTGTGTAAGACAGCCTACAGTTAGAGTTAAGGTTACTGCTAGATTTGAGAGACACAGAGCTCTAGCTGGAGTACGCCTTCAAAGTGACTGCCAAAGGAAAATATTGGTTGCAATTTTTCTGCAAGAAATTTCTAGCTGGATGTATTGTTTGTTAGGGTTAGGGCTGATGAAAAGAAAGATCATATAGCAGCAGTGTTAGGGGGACTAGAAAGGAGATGACAGAAGGAAGGGTGGAGTACGAGGAGAACTTGATGAGAACATCTTGGTGTGGCCACCAGCTTGGAGCCAGGTCCAAGGCTAAGCTAAAGTGAGCTGAGAGCCTGAATGGATGGGAGCTGGGAAGGGTTTGTCAAGGACTTGACTGTAAGAACTTTTTCATGATGACACTGGCTGGGGATCTTTGCTTTAGGTGCAGCCTCTAGCTACAGTTCAGGTTAGTTTAAAGAGAGCAATCTGTTACATCATGAAGAAGCAAGAATAATTGCTTCACAGAAAGCAGCTTTTCCTTCTAAATTTGTGATTGTGACATAGATGTAGCATCTTAATGGATGTAGGATTTGAATGGATCAAAGAATATTTTAAACAGTAAGGGAAAATGTGGATATATTCCTAGCATCAATGAAGTTGGTGAGGGGTTTGGAACACAAGCCCTATGAGGAAAGGCTGAGGGAGCTGGGCTTGCTTAGCCTGGAGAAGAGTACACTCAGGGGTGACCTTATTGCTCTCTACAACTACCTGAAGGGAGGTTGTAGACAGGCAGAGGTTGGTCTCTTCTCCCAGGCAGCCAGTACCAGAACAAGAGGACACAGTCTCAGGCTGCACCAGGGAGGTTTAGGCTGGGTGTTAGGAAGAAGTTCTATACAGAGAGAGTGATTGCCCATTGGAATTGGCTACCCGTGGAGGTGGTGGAGTCACCTTCATTGGAGGTGTTCAGGAGGAGACTTGATGGGGTGCTTGGTGCCATGGTTTAGTTGCTTAGGTGGGTTGGATTGGTTGATGGGTTGGACGCGATGATCTTGAAGGTCTCTTTCAACCTGGTGTATTGTATTGTATTGTATTGTATTGTATTGTATTGTATTGTATTGTATTGTATTGTATTGTATTGTATCTTCTAGACCACAAGATGGTATCTGCTCTCCTACAGGTTCAGGTCGTTTACCTCTGTAATTTGCAGAGAGATCACTCTAGAATAAGCTCCTAAGGGTTTCTTTTTCTCCCTTTTTCTGCAAGTTTTACAATTCTAAAGCAGAAATTGGAAAAATCTTTTATAGCTTCTTAAGTCAATTAGTGAAGAAATTAAGAGTTCTGGACAACATTTTATGGCTCTCCTGTGGTGAAGCAGCCCCTGGCCTGATTCAGCAAAAGGGAAAGCCCTGGAACCCACTGCCATGTATGGATTAGTTAAAAGCTCATTTTGCATACTTGTTAAAGGTCTGTTTAGATATAAGTGGTAGGAAAAATAAAAATAATCCCCTTCACTCTAATACAAATTAATCAAAGAAGCCCAGTCTTGCTTCCATTCATCACTCAGCCTTATTTTTTAACTCTTTTTAAATCTTTTTTTCCTTTACCTAGCATCTAAAGACTGAAAAATCACACCCTCAACACCCTCTGAGGTAGATTCCTTTATTCCTTTTACGAAAGAAAGCTGAGGCTAGGAGGAAGCCAAGATACTTGTGGTTTAAAGGCTTCAAAGCACATGCTTCCATTCCAGTTTCTAATTTCAAATCTTTCTTAGATGTGGCCTGGGACTTTCAACTACTCATTTCACTGCTTGGTTTTACAGCTTTCCTTTCTGGAAGATCAGACATCCACCTTAATAACAGCCTAGTGGTATTATGAGGCAACATTAACATATGAAGCCCAGTAGGTCATACCAGGATGGTGAGTGCTCAGTGTGGGTATGGAGCAGGCCGAGTATGGAAAAGGGAATGGACTGACCTTCTAGTACTGCTGTTGCTGGATCATGTTCACAAAGCAGGTTTAGACTCCAAAATGACTGAAAGCCATAGGGATGTTTCTGACAGACAGGTGGACTCTCATTACTCAAATATTTCTCCACTGGCAGGACACTGCCTGAAACTAAATATCTGCTCCTTATTTCACAGTTACCCCTTTTCCCTGCTCTGAGCACAGCCTTGAGTTCAGATGCTGGTTTAGTTCACTTCAGGGTGAAACATCTACAGGGTAGAAGGGCTGGGACACTGCCATGTGCCCAGGGTTGCACTGCCATGCAAGTGTCATTGGACTGACAGGTCATCTTCCAGGAGAGTCATGCTGGAGTTGATGTGCCACATAAGAAGCCAATAATTGCTGGAACATGTCCAGAGAAGGGCAAGAAGGTTGTTGAGGGGTTTGGAACACAAGCCCTATGAAGAGAGGCTGAGGGAGCTGGGGTTGCTTAGCCTGGAGAAGAGGAGACTCAGGGGTGACCTTATTGCTCTCTACAACTACCTGAAGGGAGGTTGTAGCCAGGCAGAGGTTGGCCTCTTCTCACCAGAACAAGAGGACGCAGTCTCTAGCTGCACCAGGGCAGGTTTAGACTGGACGTTAGGAGGAAGTTCTATACAGAGAGAGTGATTCCCCATTGGAATGGGCTGCCTGGGGTGGTGGTGGTGCCTGGGGTGGTGGGGTGCTTGGTGACATGATCTAGTTGTTTGATGGGTTGGACGCGATGATCTTGAAGGTCTCTTCCAACCTGGTGTATTGTATTGTATTGTATTGTATTGTATTGTATTGTATTGTATTGTATTGTATTGTATTGTATTGTAAGATGCTTTGGACTATCTCAGAATAAACCCAACCCAAACAAAATAGAACAAAGCAAAACAAGCCATGCTGAAAAACCAGGCAAGGGAGGTTTTCTTCACTAAGCACTGTTGATTTTTCAGGATATTGGGCCACTCAAATACATTCTGCTACAGCACTGAACACTAACTTCATCTGTCCTAGCAGTCCCCAGTCTTAGTTACCCTAGGATGTAGCAGTAATTATGATCAATCCATGCAAGCATTGACAATGATCTTTTTTTTGACTCAGTCTGATATGAAAACTGACCACCACCCCCACCCCCAGGCAGTTCTCATCAGGTACTTAATTTTGTGTTTCAATGCCTGCATCTTGGGGCAGAATTAAAGCTGGTCAGTCTGTTATTTGGTTCTAATCACCATGGTCATTCTGCAATATTTAATTAATTTTGCATAATCTATACATTATTTTACTTTCACAGTCAGCTGCTTTACAGTCAAGGACCCCATCACAATGAGACATAAATCCATGCTGCTCTGCCCCTGGGAGAAACTGGTAAAATTAAACTATGTGTGCTTAGACTTTAAAATGCTGCAATCTATTAGACCTTCCCTTCCCACTAATAAAAGACAATGGCTTTCACTTGCTGAATACTGACTTAGGAAAGACCACTGTTTATTAATACCTGCCTGTATAAATATTTCCCTGTATATAAATGCCTCCCTGTATAAATATTAACACAGCAAACCCATAGGAAAAAAACCCCAACATGTGAGGGGTCATCTTTAAATTGCGAATCGTAGGCTATTCAGCACAAATATCCGCGCTTCATTCTGCCTGGAGACTCCAACAGCCTCATCACCATAGTATCTGGAAGGTGCACACAAGTGTGACATGATTAGCATCTGTCATGAGTAGGTCTTTCTATTCCTTCTGCTCTCCCTGGGGAATGCCACGCAAGGATTTTTTAACATCTACGAGAGACATACACGGTGCTCTGTGTTTATATTAGCGAAGGCAAGGTCAAAGAGGTGCACTTTCCTCCCATCTTTCACTCACCTCATTTTAAAAGATATGAGCACAGAAAGCAGTGTTATCTGTGCAGGATATATATGCTCAGATACTTTAGCATATTTCTTTAATTGCTCCTATTAAGGATGTGAACAGGGACTGAATAGAAAGTGGCTCAGATGTCTGTTATTTCTTAGCAAGCTGAATATGCCGGCTCTCTTCTCATTTCATCTCCTTTTCATGGTACTTAAAAGAATAGTAAAGATTTCTGTGGAAGGAAATAAATGTTTCCATAGTCTGTGGGTCATTGCTGTAATAATAAATGTAATGGTTCCCACACAGCTATTATGGGCTGCTGTGTCAATGCATATTATTAGGCACCTTTTGTCTGCGAGTTATTGACATGATAGATTGCAACAGCTCTTTTGAACATTTTCTCACATAAAGCAAGACCAGCAAAACTGCCTCAGGTCTTCTTCTTCAGAGGCACTAAACCTAGGATTCTCCTGTCCCCTTCAGTTTCTTGGTGAAATTAAAGATTTTATGACACTTGCTAAATGCATTAAAGGATGACCCTGTCACCCTGGAAAGCATTTTTACCTTCTCTGTGTTTCTCCTTGGCCCATGGATGGGACCAAACCTCTGCTGTTGAAGCAAGGCTGTCCTTGGCTGTTTCCATGACTACTCCCTCAGCTGAGGGAAGGATGTGGGGACAGGCATCAGGATTTCAGGAAATAAATATGCTCCAACCTTCATTCACTCTCTGTTGAAGTGTTTCTGCCTGGCATGAAGGACACCCTCCAAGTTCACAGAGCAAAAGCAGCTACAGGATGTCCTCGCTCCCTCTTTTCAATTCACCAACTGCAGGCATGCTAGGACCTTTATTAAGAGCTTTATAATCTTCCTATTCCTAATTTAATAATAATTTTTAAAGGCATTCTTATTTATCCTGGAGAAAAGGAGGCTCAGGGGAGAGCTTCTCATTATCTCAGCTTCCTGAAAGGAGATTGTGGCAAGCTGGCTCTCAATCCCTTCTCCCAAATAAAAAGCAATAGGACAACAGGAAATGGCCTCGAGTTCTGCCAGGTGAGTTTTAGATTAGGTATTAGAAAAAACTCTTCCCCAGAAGGGTTGTAAAGCATTGGAACAGACTGTCCAGGGCAGTGGTGGCATCCCCATCCCTGGTGGTATTTTAAAGATATAGAGATGAGGCACTTGTGGACATGGTTTAGTGGTGACCTAGTAGTGCTGGGTTAATAATCTTACAGGTCTCTTTCAACCAAAACAATTCTATGATTGTAAGTGGTTACACCATGCTCACTGTCTCCCACGCAAGTCCTACATGCAAATCACTCAGAAGGGGAAGGAGGCAGGGAAGGAAAAGCACTAACTCTTCATAAAATAGAGAGTGAGTTCAATGGATTATACACCCTCCCACTTTTCCTTTCCTGTACACTCCTTGGGTTGCTACCAGCTTTTCCACAGACAACATCGGTGGTAACTTATCCATGATGACATTTCACAGTCTGCACTTTCAATCTCCTTTCCCCCCTTCACTATAAAAAGCTCCTTGTAAATTTATGCAAAGATTTTATCATCCACCAAGTCTTAAAATTGAAAGGAATCTCCCTACCAATCATCAAATCCAGGCTTCTTTCAGATTTGGTATACTGCACACTGCCTTCCATAAGTTGCTCAAATTGCATATTGTTGCTGAGTCTGCTTTTGCTCCTGTGGCTCTAACCAGTGGGTTGGTATTGCAGTTTCACACCTACTCCTAGGTAAGAATCTTTCCCACTGCCTATATGTGTTTAGTCTCAGCTTAGTGATGTGCAGACCTACACACATGGTTGCCATTCAGTTTCCTTGCCAATATGGTGGGAGGAAGACATCGGGAAGTGTTTATGGAGCTGATGTGCTCTGAGCAATGCCTGTGCTGTATGTGCTGTATTGCTCAGATTCTTCTGTCCCTGTGTCTAATTCTAGGTCTTTCCAATACTTTAACAGGGATGGCTTCAGGGGTCACCAACAAACCAGCAGCAGAGCTAGAAACCACTCTGCCCAGTTATACCTGTCTATGAAGGGCCTACAAAATAAGACACAGGCTTGACCTCTAGGAGCAAATAAATAATAAATAACAGCAAGTCTGTTCTCTAAGGGAGTGCAGTGGTCTGTACCACCAGTGTGCTGCCAAGGCACTGTGGATATTTCCTGTTTGAAATCTTCCCCATCTTCTCACGCTCCCTAGGGAGCAGAACAGTGCATGTGCCACCATATATGCTTGGTCTCTTGGTATGCAAAGCATCTGTGATTTTTCTGTTGGTTTTTTTTGTTTGGGGTGTGTGTGTGTATGTGCTTTGTTTTTTTCCCCAGGCAGAGACAGGTGGAGGTGAGGGATGGTCTGAAATCAGGGTTCCCTAACATTTAAAAAAGGTCAGAGGGAGAGAAGGAAGGATAAAACAAGGAGAGGAAATAAGAGTAATTAATGCCTAATTCAGTTCCCTTTCCAAAGACCAGGCAGCAAGGGCAGCTCTGACAGCTGCAACATTTCCATTTCCTCCTGCTCTGAGTAGTGCCACTGGGGCAAGTGAAGGACAGCAGTGGTCCTGGAAACACTGCAGCATGTAAATTCAGTTAGCATGACTGCAAGAGAAAACAGCGGTGAGCTACAAGGGCAACGAGTGAGATGTCACAGGCAGCTAGCACAGACACAAAGAGGCAGCAGATTTTTGTGCATGATATTTTTGAGCTGGCATTTCCAGTCACATTTCCCTTATGAATAAAGCAGCAGGATATGCTGAGAAGCAAAAGACTGCAAGAAGGAAACAGAAAGCAACCTGTCAACTGTGCAAGGACCGAAAAGCCAAGTTTCAGACTCCTGCCATCACCTTTACCACTACTAAATGCTATGGTAGGTCTGTCATTGAAATGGCTCTCTTCTTTTTCCCCACTCTTCCACTCAAGAGAAACAAAACTATGCTTTGGGCAGAGATGTAGTCTTAAGTGGGGGGAATGAAAAAAGCAGAAGTAGACTGACCTACTGTGCCTTAGTTAACATTCTTACGTGCTTGTGTTCAGCAAAACTCTCAGTTCCCTTTACAGACAGTGGATAAATGTAGGTTGCCAAGACAGGGCAAGTAAGTATCCACTATAGAAACTAATTTCTCTCCAATAACTGGAGAGATGAAAGCTTGCAATGAACATTTCAGACTTTCATGTTCATCTTTTGAATGTTTGGTACTTAAGGGAGAGGAGCCTGACCCCATAAACAAAAAATGTGGAAGACATCTGCACCTTGCATTGCCACAGCTGAAACACAGCTCCCTTGTCACTTTCCCAGCCCTAGCTATGAGGAATAGTAACTTGTGAGAGGAAGAGGACAGAAAAGAAAACAAGCAGAGAAGTCACATGTAAGGGCAGTTGAACCTTATCACTGAAGTAACCACAGGGCGGAAGGAAGGAAGGAAGGAAGGAAGGAAGGAAGGAAGGAAGGAAGGAAGGAAGGAAGGAAGGAAGGAAGGAAGGAAGGAAGGAAGGAAGGAAGGAAGGAAGGAAGGAAGGAAGGAAGGAAGGAAGGAAGGAAGGAAGGAAGGAAGGAAGGAAGGAAGGAAGGAAGGAAGGAAGGGAGGGAGGGAGGGAGGGAGGGGGAGGGGGAGGGAGGGAGGGAGGGAGGGAGGGAGGGAGGGAGGGAGGGAGGGAGGGAGGGAGGGAGGGAGGGAGGGAGGGAGGGAGGGAGGAAGGAAGGATGGGAGGGAGGGAAGAAGGGAGGGAGAAATTCAGAAGGAAGGGAGGGAGGGAGGGAGGAATTCAGCGGAAAGGAAGGGATGGAGGGAATTATGTGTTTTAGTACAGGCATGAAATTCTCTCTGCATTTAAGCTCTTATTCTCCACAGCATATTGCCCTGTGTGTTGTTTACATTTGCACTAAGGGAGGTCCTGAATGAGGACTTGAGAAATCTGGCTTCACTCCCTGTCTCCAAAAGAGCTGGGTGGCTTTGAGCAAGCTGGGACATGTCATGTTTATGCCTCAGTTTCTCTCCCAGAAACAGTGATGTGTGTCCTGGTACAAGCAATGTAAAATACCTGGGAAATAGTAATGATGTGTGATCTGCTAAAAGGTTGCCAAGGAAGAGGCAGGGGTTTTGTATAGCCTGATGAGTGCTCAGACAGCAGGAGAAAAACTTAATTATGGATTTTCCTTCATTTTAAAGTAAGGTTTGCAAGGTAGGCTTTCTACAGAGGGATTGCTGATACCCAAGTTGATTTTAGGCTGCCAGGAATCAGAGAATTAGTACTCTCTATATCTATTGAAATAACAGATTTATAGTTAGGTTCTTCTGAACAGCTGCACTACAGCTACTGCAGGAAATCCTGTTTTCTTTCCTGTTAAAACCTACAAGCTGTAAATTCTTCATCCCATTTCTATGCATATGCACAAGTATTCTAAGAAGTGAATCTTCACAGCGTGTTATCACACAGTTCTTCATTAACTGAAGCAACATGAATTTGCCTGGGCTTTAATAAAAGATTCAATTCCATAATTGAATGCAATTCATTTCATTCATAATCCCAGACACAATTGCTCCTATAGCTGTCACTGAATTTAAAGCATTTCCAGAAAGGCTGATCAAAATTGTTTTCTGTTTGTACAGGCTTTATTGCAATAAAAGGAAAAGAAAGAAAGCTTTCCTATAAGCAACAAATGTATTCGGAGAGCCAGTGTAAGAGTAATATTTGACCTACAACTGTCTGTGGAGGAAATCATTAGAGGAGAAAGGGGATTAGAGAGATCTGGCTCTGCTGCATGGGGTCTTGTTGCTAAATTCATCAGATGTTTTAGAGATGGTCTGCCCTTATCTCCCTGGAAGAAAACACAAAGACAAGCCTTCATCCTTTGTGTTTGTAATATGAGATACTCTGCTGGTAGCATTCGCTTTATACACAACGTGGACCTGAGAGCTAAAATCAGTGAAGCTTCATGTGCAGCGAATACAACTGAAGTCATATGGAGTTCTTGGTTTTCTGCCCACATTTCTTCAGGTAACTGGTAAGCCTAAGAAACAACACCAGCAATAAAAGTTCCTGATAGGAAACTCATAAGGATATATCCTCTGTTGCTGTAAGCTGGCAACGCTCCGTTTAAATCACTACAACAAAAGCAAATCTGACCCGGGGAGAAGCAGTAACATACAATAACCCTCTCCATGGGTTCCTAGAGAAAAAGATTTCTATTAAAAGAAGTCACAAAATAAGAGGAAGGTTTCATTTCGACCTCAGAAAGAAGCCTGAAAAATGAAAATCCTCTCAAAGTTAATGCTGCAGAGAACATATTTGATCTCTGTGGACAAGGTGGACTTGACCTATGCATTTATGCCTGAGAGGGGGAAATTTAAAACTGAAGCAAGGAGACTGGCAATCATGGTGCATTTCTGGGGGCTGTTAGTACATTCCCCCGACAGCTTCCACCAGCACTGTGTCTATGGGGACCTTGGAGCTGCTTAAATGTTCTTCCCACTCTTGTTCAGAGGATTGCTTTTAAAAGCACTCTTCAAGCTGGTAATTTATACTGTAAAGAGGATTCAAGGCCAAAAAATGCATCCACAGAATAAGAACTGGAAGCAATAATGTTATCTGACCCCTTGGTTGCCACCATTAGATGCTGTTGTTTAATGCACAGTGAGTGCTTTATTTTGGGCTGGTTTGGCGTTCAGCAAAGAACATTTACAATGGTTATTAACCCCATGGTCTGCACTTCCACTGCAGTAAATATTTTTTGTCTGATATTATATAATGGTAATGATACATGTGGATGCAAATTTTTCTGGGCAGCTGACCTCTTACTCTATTAAACAAGCGGTTGGAGGTTATTTGCATGTGCTTTTTCCAAGATCATCTTCCTCTTCTAATTCTGTATGAAAGATTGTTTCCTCTCCTGCAGTGAGGGATATTAGGGAGCAGATAATTTAGATTCAAGGTCAGTGTCCTTCAAAGCAAGTAGCCTGAGCTATTGCAAGTAATCCTATGACATGCAAGGGAATTGCCTAATATGAGTAAGATTGCAAAATCAGGTCATGCCTGAACTGACGACGTTGGGAAACATGAGGTATTTCCTTCCCTTAAATGACCTTGTGGGATGTTACACACCCAACCTTAGCCAAGAATGCAACTGGGGAACTAGAATCAGTTTTCAAAACTAGGCTCCCACTTAATGGTACAGACTGTGCAAAATATCACTACTTGCAGGCAGGATTAATTACTCTAAATAAAGGAACTGTCTGGTTGCTGCTCATGCCAAGCACCGTGATGTACTCACCTGTGAATTTTCCCAGCCCAGGAGAACCACAGTGGTTAAAGTGACTCTTTGTTGCATTGCATGAGAATGTGAAAATGAGTCATGGGGCAAACCTCCTGAGAACCTTGATTAAAAAAAAAATCCACCCCAAAACACAGTTTGTTCCATGAACAGTGACAGATTAAATCCGACACAAACTTCATTAGAACCTAGTATAACCTGAGGGCTGTTATCTGCGTTTGGGTGAGCTGCCTGAGCTGTATTGAATATGCATCAATCCTTGGAGTTTTACAGTATCCAACTTAATTAAAGCAAAGCATTTTTGTACGACAGTCCATCAGGCGCTCATCATACTGCAGGACTCGAGGTCAGAGCTGTACCCTTTGTACAGATACAACAAATCCCAGAGCAGTTTGCATGCCTATTCTCTCAAATTGTATCACCTAGAGAGGTAATTCTTCCCCTTTAGAGAAGTGATTTTGCCCTCTTGTGAGACCCCAGCTCAAATATTTCATCCAGATATGGTGTCTCCAGCATGACAGACACAGAGCTGTTGTAATGAGTCCAGAGGATGTCACAAAGATGATCCAAGGGCTGGAGCACTTCTGCTGTGAGGATAGGTTTAGGGAGCTGGGGTTGTTCAGCCTAGAGAAGACTTGGGGGGCCCTTAGAGCTGTCTTACAATACCTGAAGGGATCCTACAGGATGGCTGCAGAGATACTTTTCCTAAGGGTGTCTAGAGACAGGTCAAGGGGGAATGGTTTGGAGCTGAGGGAGAGCAGGGTTAGACTGGAGCTTAGGAAGAAGTTCTTCAGTATCAGGGTGGTGAGACCCTGGAATAGGTTGTCCAGGAAGGCTGTGGATGCCTCCTCTCTGAGGGTGTAGAAGACTGGGTTGGATGAGCCCTTGAGCAGCCAAGTCTAGTTGAAAGGTGTCCCTGCCCATGGCAGGAGGTTGGAATAGATGATCTCTGAGGTGCCTTCCAATCTGACTCATTCTATGTTTCCGTGATTCTATGATAAATGCAATTTGCTAATCCAGCTGTGAATCCTGCTGGATTACATTTATCTATGTTCATGCCCCACTTCAGTGTTCCATTTTTTATCATGTCTTCTGGGATTTTTGCAGTGTCTATTTACAGCAAGGATTGCTCTGTTATGCCTAGCAGAGCCCATGTACAGATGCCCTCAGCAAGTATTGGAACAGTAGGAGCATAAAGTTTCCTCCATGATGCTTAGCCTAAGCTGCTTAGCTTGGTTTCTACAGCTCAGATACTTCTTGGTAGTACAAGAGCGTGCAAAAAGCTAGCTCAGAGACATGACACAACAAACAGACACAGCCTGAATGTGGAGGCAGTGTTTGATGGCAGGCATCCCAGCCAAAGTACACCTCTCTCCTGTGCCTCATCCTATGCTACCAGAACTATATTTACTTAGATATTCCTGACAAAAAAACGAAGTTAGATTATTAATAAATCTACCACATCTCTCAAATGGCAAAGAACTTGCAGCCTAATTGGAATGCCTCATTGCATATGGTCTAAAAATGCTGAAGTGGTGAGAAGCTTATGCTTCTTTGTGTGTATTTTGCAGTGCCAGGGAATTATGCTTTGCAACCAAATTGCAGCCACTCTGTGTACAAGCTGCCTGCATGCACCCTGAAGCACAGCAGGAAGGCTTGAAAGCAGCCTTGGATCAGGACGGTGACTACTCCGCACCTTCTGCATGATTGGCCTGAGGCTTGCATAAAGAACAGGCCCTGGCTTTGGTGAGATCGGGACTTCTCCCTTTGTTATTTAGAATCCAGTCCAGCAGCTCCTCCATCATACAATTCCCATGGCTCTCCATGACTAGTCCTTACATTAATTGGCTCCAATCCCTCTGTATTCAAAGTTCCCATTCTGTTAAGACCAAGGCTTGCTTCTGTCCTGCTGAAGTCCTAATTTTTACATCCTCTTGACACGTGGCATTCGCACTGAACTTGATGCAGGCAAACCTCTCAGGCCCTGCACAAAGCACAGCTAACTACAGAAAACACTTATTCTGAGAGGAAATGGTCTGTTGTTTTTTTTAACATGAAGTCCCCACATGTCCATGCTGTCAGTGCTGAGTCAGACAGTTGCTCAAAGGTGCAAAACCTGTGTGTCATAATAAAGGTTTAGTTACTTTAAAATCCACGCAGCAGGAGTGTTGGTGAATATTCATTTTTTTTTATTGAGAGGAGTGAGACTGCAAACCTGAATTTTCATTGAGAGAAGGTGAAAAAAAAAAAAAAAAGAGAGAATGGCATTTCATTAAATTAATAGTGACTTAAATCAATATTATCTCTTTGACTACAGAGGGGTTTTGAATGAACATTGCACGTTGTATCTTTGTTATACTCCATTAGAGAAGTTGAAGAGCATTTTAGATCTGATCTTTTCAATATCACATCTTATTGTTTCAAGGCTAGAGCCCCAAATTTGATGCCTTTTGAAAGAATAGCATAAAATTACCTTAAAATGAAATATGGGTGTAATTACAAAGTGCTAAGCACTCTCCTAATGCACTTGTTGAATATACTATGCCAGTAGCATAAAATATGTCACAATTGATAAAATTTAGAACATGCTTCAGTAATCTCACTTAACTCTTAAGAGCAGGGTAGAATAAAAGAGCTTTTGTGCACCTTTTTTGCTGCAGTTATAAATGTTTCATTATTACATTGGGAGACTAGATTGATCTGGAGTATTTTAACTTTATTTGCATCAGCAATACTATAGCAGATAGGGGATTTAGTGAAGTTAAAAATAACTGGTAATACCCTCAGATAGTGTAAATCAGCCCTGAGATCAATACCATTTTGTCACTTTACATTGGATTAAAATCTAACCACACAGGTACTAAATCACAGCATCTCCCTGCCCAGTTAGCTGCTCTGCCTCTGGAGAGACAAGGTCACCATTGCTTCAGCTGTGTGGCAAGCTATTTGAGTCCCCTTTGGTCCCTTTTTGTTTTGTTCACTAATCTGGGAATAGAAGCAAGGCCATGATTCCCCTATAATACCCCATGAAGAAGAAAAAAGTTAATCTAGATTTCCTTTGTTGATACATGGGGGTAGTAGAGCAGCAAACGGCATAGCACAGAGCTATGGTGAAAGGTTGAGTTTTCTGGTCAGAAGCTGTTAATCAAGAGGAGTTTTGCCAGGGCTTATCTGCAAGGCATCTGCAAAAGCACCAGCTGGAAGGGGAATCTGCTGATGCTCATCTCTAGCAACTGATCTCTCCTGTGTCCATTGCATGACAGCCATTCCAGAGTTTTCAAACTTACAACAGGGTTTGAAATTAAATCTAATGAGCCATCTTGCCCTAAATGAGGACAGCCACTCCACACACCTCAATGGTGTTGCCATCTTCTCAAACCAATGCCTGAAGAGGAGCACACTGAAGATCATAGAGTGATTGCCCATTGGAATGGGCTGTCCTGGGAGGTGGTGGAGTTGGCATCACTGGGGGTGTTTAGGAGGAGACTTGATGGGGTGCTTGGTGCCATGGTTTAGTTGATTTTATGGTGTTGGATAATGGGATGGACGTGATGATCTCGAAGGTCTCTTCCAGCCTGGCTCATTCTATTCTATTCATGAGCAAACCCTACATTAATCACAGTAGCACCAAGGGTGGAAGAGACCTCAAAGACACAACAAACCTGAGCAAAGCAACATCTAGATTGGATCACCAACTATTGCTTTTGGGTCTTTTTCAGTGCTTTCACGCAGAGTGTGTTTACAAATACATTTAGTAATGCAATAAACATATATATATATGTGTGTGTGTGTGTGTGTATAACACATATATTTTATATATATATAACATACATATGTTTTATATATATGGGCTCTTTAATATGACTAGCAAAAATCATGACATGTAATTTTGTTTTGACCACAACTAGGAAGAAGTTGCCTTGCCTATCCATTGTTCAGACATATCAAAACAGGACATCCCTAGAAGATAGGGTCCATCTGAAGGCTGCAATTCTTGATGAAAGTTAAGTGTCACCAAATGCCATCAGCATCCTGAACATCAAGAAAACTGCAGGACAGTAGAAAAGTTGATGCCAGACTGGGCCTATGGAAATCACCTAGTTCAGTTTCCCATTGAGGGAGGTCCTAACTTCAAAATTAGATCAGGTTGCTCAGGGCATTTTCCAAATCTTTATGGGTGGAGATTGTCTGACTTCTTAGCAGCCACATTTCTAGTGCTTAATCATTCACACTGAGATTATTTTTCCCCCTTTATATTTATATGAAATTGCGCTCTCCTTCCAGAGAGTCTCTTGGAATGGGAAACTAAAGCCAAAGATCTCTGCTCCAACCTTTGAAGCAAAACATTGACTTCTCGTTTCACCCACTTATTCCAGTATTAGTGTCAACGTCTTATTTTTCTAAGTCATCTCTTTCAGGACAAAGATCCAGTCTTTATCTACAGACATCAAAGTTTTTCCTGCTTTCTTTGGCAAACCATTCTGACAGCAAATCATCCTCTTTCTTAAGACTGTGACTTGCTTCCTGTTTGAATTTGCCCGGTTCCCTCTTCTAACCACTGCCCTCCTTCATTTCTCCCACCCCTAATTAGAAGGCCCTCTAGTTTTCAGCATTTGCCCGTGCCCTGTGAGGGTTTGAATTAAAGGTATATTCCACAACACAGAGGTGGCTACAGCCACCATTTAACCATGTGAGTATAAAGGCTTGAGGTAAAGGAGCTCTGCAAAATAAAAAAGGGGTGATTTTTCAGGTCTGCCTTGCTCACCTGCAAAGTCTGAGGGAAATGACCAGAGTTTTCTAGGCACTGTAATGAAGGTCTTGTTCAGGTAAACAAGACTGTCTTCTTGATGTCTCCTAGGGTAGGGCCTCCATCTCTACATCTTTCAAATTTTTCAACTGCTATTTTAACATATGGCTGCTAGAATTGTAACTACAC
>CM066573.1:7331802-7376802 GCA_033816785.1 Picus viridis
CCAGTCATATATTTTTCAACAGCATCTTTATATTTACTCCCAGATCATCAGCTGAAATTTAAACAGCACTGGACATAATACAGACACCTGTCAAACACGACGAGAACATTCAATTATGATTGTCCATACATGACTGTTATCTGAGACCTGCCAGTTAATTAGTGGCTAACTCATTTAAAGCAGGATTTATTTGATATGAAACTACCTTATTGAACTAAGTCAAAGTATATATCCATGGGCCAAAATTACAATTGAATATCAGGCAGGAACTATCATACTAAAGACTAATAATGATGAGCTTATAAATATGTATAGCATTATTATTATTATTATTATTATTATTATTATTATTATGGAGCATTTCATTCTGCTGCTCTGAGAGAAATTGGTTCCCTGCTTTACTTCCAGATGATTGACAGTTCAAGGGTCACACATTGGCCTGTTTCTCTTCCTAAAGGAGGAAATCTAATTTTAGTCTGAAAGGGGTATAAAAAAAATCCCAGAGCAAGAGGTCAGCCAGTTTTATTAACTGCTCTTTGGGCTAAAATCTTTGATGGAGAACTATGAATCTGGAGGTGTAAAAAATGATTCTTGTAAAATGTTGATGCCTAACCAGATAGCATGTTACATCTTCAGAGAACCATGAATCATATGGGGACAGGGGAAGGAAAAAGAAAGTGCACTGGTTTTATCAGAGAGTGCTTCAGCAGCAGGAGAAAAAGGAGGGACCTTGGTTATTTGTTCTTGTGAACGCACAACATGTGACATGAGAAGCATTTCTGTTCCCCTCCCTTAAGTATCAAAGGCAAGGAAGGGGCTCCTAGAGATCAAAACTGATTTAGAAAAATACTCAAGTGTGAATAATCAGCAACCAACCCCCAAACAAATGAAACAAAGCCAGACAAAAACACAGTTTATAGAATTCATAGAGTCATAGAATGGTTTAGGTTGGAAGGGACCTTTAAGACCATCTAGTTCCAACCCCCCTGCCATGAACAGGGACAACTTCCACTAGATATATACCTCCTGTTGTGGATGATTGTATAGGCAGGACCTATTGACCATTTACTGATATTTTCTTTGCCACAGTGAAGAAACCAGCAATATGCATCATCCTGGACTAACAGACATGTACAGAGGTATGTGCAAAGCTTACTGCAGTTACTGAAAGGATTATCATTGGCTTCAGATGGATTAGGCTGCATCTGTGTGATCTGAAAAATGTCATTGATCTGTACCTGTTACACAGAGGTTCACAGTCTGACACCCTGCAGAAACCAAGCCATTGAACTGCACCTGGGTTCCTAACCTAATTAACAGGTTAATCTGAATTTAGATTCTAAAATACATCTAAAGTCTTTATGAGTATCTTTATTTTCAGGAGTCTAGTGGTTACAGGATAGGGGTGAAGACAGGGGAGGCTTACATTAAAATCTTTTCTTATTCTGATTTCAGAAACAGAGATTTAGGGGTTAAATAAGCATTGAGAAAATGACTCTGCTGCCTACTGAAACAAAATGTCATCCTTTCTTTCAATTAGTATTTTCTTAATCTTTACAGAATGGAGCAACTCCAGCTGAATACTGATTTTTAGCACCATTTCAGGATACTCCAAGGAGAATGATTGCCTTTTCTGAACTGTGGAAAGCACTGGTGCAATTTCTTGCTCCAAAGTGGGTCCCAAAGATAGATGAACATGGGTCTCATATACCAAGAGAGTATCACTTCTGCTATTTGCAAGAAAAGATGAAGCTGACAGATGAAACTAATTCCAAGAGTCATTTTTAGCTGCAAATCTGAAATGGGAGAAGGTGTTTTCCTCTAATCCCATACTCGTTTAACAACCTTTCATGGCAGAGCAGAAGTCTGAACATTTCTTTGTCATTTCCTACTGTTTAATACTTCACACAAAGCAGTGGCTTCTCTGAACCCCATTTCTAGGTGCCTTGTTCTGCCCATAAATTATACAGAGCTGTGATTTCACTGGGGAGAAAGCCACCTGAAAAAATGTTCTAACCCTCTTTAGAATTTATCATTTTTCCCTCCTTCAGCCTCTTTCACCTTAACAATAACTCTGAAAGGATCACAGAGTGGATTCTAATGTAACATAAATAGGTGCATCTACTGAGCTACCCTGGTTCACATTAGCTGAAAATAGAACTTCAGTCTGGAAGTGACAGTCAAATATCACAGCAGTCTACAGTTTAGGAAAGCATGAACTAAAGCAGGGCCCACTGCCTCACAAAGCCTGTGTGAATTAAGTCTGTGAAATAAACGAACCTATGAAATTAATAAAGGGTGGTTCAGTGCTGTCTGGGTTTTTTTTTTCCTGATAATTGGGTTCTCAGCAGGTAGCTGAACTGTCATGTTTGGAGATGTGCTGATTCAAACAAGGTGAAGACATAACTGAGATTATTTTACAATGTATTGTCCTTTCTAAACTGCTGCATCTTGGGGTGGAAATGGGGAATAAGTAGAACTCTCACTGCAAGGAATATAAACCAGCAGAGGTTGAAGACAACTCTTCTTGTGCTCTGGCAAGGTTTTGCTGACCACCTTTACCTCCTGTTTTCACATTCTTCTCAAGGGAAATAAGAAGATGTGTTCATGATCCTTATGACAGTGTTCAGAAGCATGCTCTTTTACTCTTCTTGCTGAAATGTCAACCTTCAAAATTGGCAATATGGTGCAAGTCCATCCATGGGAGGAGAAAATGTCACGTCCTGAAGGTGAGTTTGTCAATGGCAGGGCCAAGTCAGCAAAAGCTGAGTCACTTCTATCAAATGAGTCTGGCATCAAGTTAAAGAAAAATACCTTGTGGAGACAGTAAAGGCATGCAGGATGCATTTCTACTCACCCATACCCTATTGTCTTAAATCCTTTCTACAGTCAGCTGACTCATTTGACCCACTAGTAAAAATAAAATGTTGTGTAACAGCTGAGGTGCCACAGTGACTCAGTTAGTACCTTCAGTAACCTGAATTCTCAAGCAGGAATTATTTTGCCTGTTTTGTTTGCTTGCTTGTTTTGTTTTGCTTCGCTTTGCTTTGTTTTGTTTCAGTCAATATTAATCTTATTTATTTGATGTCTACTTTTCTCATAAAAGTCAAGGACAGAGAGCTTACTTAGCTTAAAATGCAATGTATAATGCACAATATTCAGGCAGACAGAGGATTCATTGGACAGGGACTTTTCCTAAGGGTGCCTAGCAATAGGACAGGGGGAATGGTTGGAAGCTGACAGAGAGCAGGGTTAGACTGGATCTTAGGAAGAAGTTCTTCAGTAGGAGGGTGATGAGACTCTGGAACAGGCTGCCCAGAGAGGTTGTGGATGCCTCCTCCCTGGGGGTGTTGAAGTCCAGGTTGGATGAGGCCTTGAGCAGCTGAGTCTAATTAGATTCCTTGCCACTGCTTTTGCTGAACTAGCCCTTTTGAAAGCTGGACCAGATTCAGCACGGTGGGGCACAGGTAGGCTAATTCAGTTCCCTCATTCTTTAGCAGGGCTGACTGACATTCTTTCTTTTCAAGCCTTAACAACAACCATACATCTTTTGTGTTTTGGTGTTTGTTTTTTTTTTTTTTCTTAAGCTGGGGCCTGTCAGTGGGAATCCACAACAAAGAAGTTGAGACTGACAAAATCACCAGGCAATGCTGATGCAACAGTGATGCAGGTGATGATAACCTATGTTACAGTAACATGAACTGGAAAAGCAGACATCTATCTGCCAGAGGAGTAATGCCCATCTGCAGTAGCTGTGAAAGCAAATGCAGGGGAAGCAATGGGAGAGCAGGACAATGGGTCCCTCTGACTCATCCCCCACTGCCAGGGCCACAGGGACATCTGCTGAGCCTGCCCCACTGCTGCAGCACCCATCCACACCCAAAGCTAAAGCTCCTATCAACTGCTTCCATGGAGGAGTGATACCACCACCAAATGCTCTTCTCAAGGTCACTACTAGCCTGATCTTCCCTGTGCTGAGGATGAGAACAGAGCCACTTTCCACACCTTCTACCTTCCCATCCCACAGGACCCCAATTTCCTCAGCATTCCAACTTGGTAGCAAGGAGATTAGGAAGGACTTCCCCATACAGATAACAGGACTAATTGATTTTTTTAAACAATGGTAATTTATTGTTGTTGCTGGATATAGTTATGTTCCATCACACCCTTTCCTCCTCCCTGAGATTGTTATTGAAAGCAAAATTATCGAAGTAAGAACTTTAGTCTTGGTTAATGTTTTACTAGTTGCATGGCTTGAAATCATAAACAGGCATCATTTCCATTTGAAGAAGTGGCAGACTGGAAAAGGTGAAAGATAGCAGAGAGCAAAACCTTGAGGACAGATTTTATTTTTTCCTGCTTTTCCTTGCTGAGGAATTAAGAAAGGAGGAGGAGGAGGAGGGAAGAAAGATAATCAGGGGGAAAATATATTCTACATTTAAATCTTGACTTTAGATATGAAGAATATAATATTTTAAAGTATTATTTGCCACTTTTTCTTTTAATACTCACTCTTCTCTCACTTCCTTTAACATTCCCTCCCCCTTGTCAGCTCCATCTCTTTGTGTGTGTGCAATAATAGATATGCCAGCAAGGTACCATCTTTGTCAGCATGGTTCTAAAGCTCTTCTAAGCTGCTGGTTTCAGTGGAAAATTCTTCAGCTTTATGATATGATAGCTTTCACAGTAATTCCTCTAAATGATTCATATCTTGGTTGTGGTTACTTGCAGGAAAGAGAAGTCATCCATTATGACCTCAAGAATTGCATGACAAACCCTACTGACACTAAACACACACGTCCCTCTTTATCCCATATGCTGTTTGACTCACTCCCATTTTGGACTGGTTTCTGAGCAGTGATTCAGCCAAGTCCTGCCCAGCTTTCCATGATGATAACAGGGGAGGAAAATGAGAAAGCAGTAACATTAGCCTCATTGTATTCTCTCAAAACCAAGAGAAAGCCTCGCTGTATTCCTCTTGCAGTTTTGGTGTTGCTTCCTTGTAGTGTCAATAGTATTGAAATATGCTCATTATTCACAGCCTTGGTGGCTGCTTTTAAACATAGTTTCTTCAAAAGTGAATGAAGTGATGGTGAAATTCTCAGTACATGCAACTCTACCCCAGGGTCCTGAGTTTATTGTCCTTACTCTTAAGAGGTTCCTGCAGACCGAATCCAGAGGTGAACGCACAGTGGTGATACTCTCATGGCAAATGAGACACAGGAAAATAGCACTGTCTTGGCAGAAAGATCATCCTGAAGGATGAAGGGATCACTGGAGCTACTCTCCTTTCTCAGGGGCAGAAATTCCTGTGTTTAACAGCTGGGAGGGAGCCAGTGCCCCTCACTGCTGCCAAAATCCCATCTGCGTAACTTCTCAGCATAAAAAGATTTGCCCCTTTGAAACTGAACAACCTCCAGTGGCTTTTTATTGTCTCAAACCCATCCACCTTGAACATGATTACTTAATTATATCCCAAACTGGGCAGACTCAAATCTCATTTATGACATGATCCTTTTGGTGTATAATAGTCTTAACAAGCCTTAATTTTCCACTCTGTCTTCCTGTCATAGTTACTTACCACTGCTAAGAATAATGAGATAAAAATGTGAGGTGGAACACAGAAAGAATAAAAAAAAGTCAGTTCAGAGTAATGCTCATGTAGACTTCTCACAGAGGAATATGTAATGATGTTCCTCAGGCACTTCTAACTACTCATTTGCTTCTCTGGGCTTTAGGAGAAGAGAGACCATGTTGTCAGATTTAGAGGGTGTTTTTGCTTTTTTCCAGACATTCATAGAATAATAGAATGGCTCAGGTTGGAAGGGACCTCAGAGATCATCTCCTCCAACCTCCCCACCATGGGCAGGGACACCTCTCAACTAGACTCAGTTGCTCAAGGCCTCATCCAACCTGGCCTTCAACACCCCCAGGGAGGAGGCAGCCACAACCTCCCTGGGCAGCCTTTTCCACCACCCTCATACTGAAGAACTTCTTCCTAAGATCCAGTTTAAACCTTCAGCTTTACAAAATCATGGAATCACAGAATCACCAAGGTTGGAAGAGACCTCGAAGATCATCAGGTCCAGCCTGTCACCTCATGACTAAACCATGGCACCAAGTGCCACATCCAATCCCCTCTTGAACACCTCCAGGGATGGTGACTCCACCATCTCCCTGGGCAGCACATTCCAATGTCTATCAACTCTCTCTGTGAAGAACTTTCTCCTCACCTCGAGCCTAAACTTCCTCTGATGCATCTTGAGACTGTGTCCTCTTGTTCTGGTGCTGGTTGCCTGGGAGAAGAGACCAACTCCCTCCTGGCTCAACCACCCTTCAGGTAGTTGTAGACAGCAATAAGGTCTCCCCTGAGCTTCCTCTTCTCCAGGCTAAACAATCCCAGCTCAGCCTCTCCTCGTAGGGCTTGTGCCATTCCTCCTTGTCCCTCACCAGCTTGTACTTTCCAGCCCATGATGTCAAGGAAAATCCACAGATTTAGCCTAGCAGAGGATTTTATTTGCAAGCACTTGCCTCAGTGTGACCAGTTCAGACCATTTTATAATGTGACCTTAGGTATCTAGTGCCTATTTTAGTTTCAGTGTGTTAACTTTCACTTTTAAAACAGAAGTTTCTAACTTTCATTTCCAGGAAGACCACCAAAACACGTTCTGAGTGTACCCTGCTGGATCCAAATTACTACTGGTTTAATTTTCAGACATTTAAAGCAATCACTTAATAATGTTTGGGTTTTTTAAGACATGGTTCCTAATTTTTGGAAGGTTGGATCTGTGATTCATTAAATACAAACATTAACACGTTCATTGTTGATGTGCTTAGTGTCCTCATATTCACACAAGGTGTTAAATACAAAAGAACTCTGAAAATTTGCCTTATTTTTTCTTTGCTTATATATATATATATATTTGTTTTCCTCTGTTTCACTAGCACAGACTGATTGATTTTATTCAGTGTTTTCAGCTGGTTTCATCTTACACCCTAGTTTAGTATTAGCAGTCCCTCTCTCACAAATCACTCTTGAAGAATGGTGTTTTATTGGAATTTAACAGCATATAGGAAATAAAAATCTGAGACAAGAAAACTCTGTTTCTGTTTCTGTGTGTGTGCATGTGTGTGTATATTGTAACAAAGGACAGGAAGGTTCTTGGGCTTTTTATGTTCTGACATTATTTTTTTCTTTGTTAATATCTTCACATGAAGAACTTAATTTTAACTTCAAATGTAAGCTCATGCTTGCATGCCACGGAGTGAAAGGATGCAATAAAAGGTAATCTAAATCTACTCTTAGCACCTTGACTCTGATTTGCGTTTTCAAACACCAGTGCCACAGGAGCTACATCCTTCCTTTAACTCAGAAGGCTTGAGACCATCTCTTTTGGGGGGCTCCACATCCATTCTCGGGGCTGGTCCCTGTTTTCTATGGTGCTCAGAAGTCCTGTGCAGTTTTTAGTGTCTCAGGGGACAGGAGGTGGGTGTCAGAAGGGGGTCTGCATGAACCTTATTACCTTATTTCAAAACCAAAGCTTGAGTCTGCTTCGTGTTACACTGTGGACACAAATATTTGCCTGAGCAGAGTTTGGGTGCTACTTTGTGTCAAAAGCTTTATCTCACAGCTCTTTATTCTTTTATGGATCATCTTCTCTCTCTGGACCAAACACATTAGGTTTTTATGACCTCATCACTACCCCAAGGCAATGTTTAATGATGAGTATATGTTTCATAGTGAATTGCACAGTTACATTTGTTTGGTGACTAGCAGTTGCAGCCTTTCAGACAGATACTTCAACTGCATTGCCTGTTCCACTTAGGTAAATAGAATCATAGAATTATTAGGGCTGGAAGGGACCTCAAGGATCACTTAGTTCCAACCCCCCTGCCATGGGCAGGGACCCATCACACTAGATCTGGTTGCTCAGAGCCACATCCAGCTTGGCCTTAAAAACCTCCAGGGATGAGGCTTCCACTACTTCCCTGGGCATCCTGTTCCAGTGTCTCACCAATAAAAGAAAGTACACTCTTTTTAAAATTTTTTTTTAAATTTTTTTAAAGTTGTCCATTATAAACAGGATAAATAATGCCCTGTCACAGAGCACAGAGTCTGGATAGGTCCCATCTGTGTGAGTGCTGGAAACGCTACTGCAGAAATCTCCTTTGGTCAGCATCCTTGTTGCATTACCACATAATTTTCACCTACAGGCGTCCAGGCTGGTTTTGCCCTGAGAAGCATCTGCAGTCTGGACTTTGAGGATAGAAATTAGTAGAAGCTAGAGAGGACTTCACAGGCACTATGTCAGCATGCCAGACCTTTGTGTCTTTGCTGCCCTTTCCTTCACTAGCAGGGTGAGAGCCAGCCGGCAGCTCACATGTGGCAGGGGCACAGCTCTGCAGACATCACCTGCAGTGCCCTGTCACACTAAGCCACCCTGGTGTCCAGTGCCTCTTCTTCCTCATTAATGATAATGAGGGACAAGTCACTGACAGTCCTTTGAGGCAGGGTGGTTTCTGGAGATAACTAGGGGATGGATTTGTATCACCATATTTATATTTAGGATTTGATCAGTTTTTGCTTTATAATTCTAGTGATATTTTTAGTTGAGCTCATTGAGCTTTAGAGCCACCCTCTCTCTGGTGACCAGTCTAATACCTCCAAAGCCCCACAACGGGCTGGTTGGGACACTAAAGACCATCAATCCTCATGAATAATGCATCTGTTTCCTACTGAGGCTCAAATCCCATTAATATTATAACATTATTACATCTCTTATTTACTCTTCTCTATCTGCGGGATTAAAGATTAATTCTGAACATTGTATTTTCTTTCAGATTAAGAAGAAATCTTGGTAGATCCACAGCATTTCACATAGAATATAGCAAAGCTATTGCCAGAAGAAGGTTGTGAAGAAGCAAAATGCTGAAATGATAAGGAATAGCTCAGTTATTGAGAGAGGGATGTGCATTATGAAGTGCCACCTAAAAATGCTCACTGAAATGGATTGAAACCCGGTGTTCTGCATCATCATTTCTCATCCTGGTGTCCAGAATGAGTCCATTTGTGACAGGCAGGAGGCATTGAATGGAATTATAGTAAAATATCAACAGCATTATCTGTCTGACCAGGAAAAGGACAAGAGCTGAGCTCATCAGAACAGCGAGCAAGAGTACTTCCTCTCCCTTTGGATGTGGGTAATTCCAAATGTGCTGTGGTCTAATTAGGCCTGGATGGAAGAGCCTTTCTCCCTGTAGGTTCACCATAGTGAGATCTCAGCCTCCTCTGCATGTCTGACTACCACTGCTAATACTTCTACTGATGATGAATAATTAATTGCAGTAAGGATCTATTAAAATCCAGTTGCCCTCAATGTCCTCCTCATCCTTAGCAAAAACAAATAAAAGAAGCCCCCAGAAGACTGAGTAACTCGCCTAGAGAAGCCTAGACGCGAACAATAGTCTTTGACTGTCACTGTATGTTCAAAGATAAATCTTATAAATGCAATAACATGCAGTAAGGTGAAGTACATAAAAGTCAGAAAAATACAGCTCTGCATGCATAACTAGATTTTGGAAACAGTATCAAATCCAAAAGGTAGCACCATACAGGAAAAATATATTACTGCATCCAGTGCAGATCTGCTGCCTTCCTGAGTTATTACTGAGATGTTTGTTGTGTCACAGAATTCACATTGCCTTTGCCAGCCCTGCTAGGCAATTTGCCTCTGTCCAGAGCTGACCACACATTCTGCTCCAGAAACACACAGAGGCAATAAAAAGAACATGGAGGTTTAGCAAGCGAGGCACTGAGGGAATAATATACAGCAATGCTAATTCCAGCTAAATTTATATTGTATTGAAAGAAAGTGCTGTTAAAGAGCAGCTTGGCTCACATCAAGACATGTGGTTACCAGATTACTTTCTGTCTCCGCTCAAAAACATTTAGAGAATTTCTCATTAAAATTATTTAAAGTGAAACAAGTCAAATAAATCTACTTAAGTGTGTTGTTGCGTTGCCTCATTTGTGCTGGGGAGAAAAAAGGAAGAAATGTTGCTTGGGTTTTATATACTATTTTAACTGTACATATGAGCCTTTACTCACCCATTAAAGAAATACATCACCTCCCAATTGCTTTCTATACCTCCTTAACTGTTAAACATAAACACATATACCATATGTTTCCTATCACAGTACCAATCCAAAGTGGCTGCACTGGAGGCACCTCTGCATAATACATCATCCTAAGACACCTTAGCAGTTTTGCTTTATGGAGTTATTTTAGCTCCGACAAATTATAAACCGATATTTCAAGACCGTGGCCAATCTGCAGCCTCCATTGCAGATTCTGCATGGGTTCTTTTTTGGTTCAACAAAAGATGCTGGCTTCTATCTGATGCAGCACTTTTTTTTTAAAGCCACACGCCCCCTTTGTTGATAGTATCCTACAAACCCAGTTAATTCTTCACCGTGGCCAGCAGGGCAAAACAGGGGATTCTACCCCTTTACTCTGCTCTGCTGAGACCCCACGTCCAATACTCCATCCAGTTCTGGTGTCCCCAGCGTAAGAAAGACATAGAGCTGTTGGAGCAAGTCCAGAGGAGGCCACAAAGATGATCCAAGGGCTGGAGCAGCTCTGGTATGAGGACAGGCTGAGGGAGCTGGGGTTGCTCAGCCTAGGGGAGAGAAGACTCCAGGGGGACCTTGGAGCAGCCTTCCAGTACCTGAAGGGATCCTACAGGAAGGCTGCAGAGAGACTATTCATGAAGATATCTAGAGACAGGACAAGGGGGAATGGTTTGAGGCTGAGAGAGAGCAGGGTTAGACTAGATCTTAGGAAGAAATTCTTCAGGAGGGTGGTGAGACTCTGGAATAAGCTGCCAGGGAGGGCCAAGTTGGGTGATGCCTTGAGCAGCCGAGTCTAGTTGAGAGGTGTCCCTGCCCATGGCAGGAGGTTGGAATAGATGATCTCTGAGGTCCCTTCCATCCTGACCCATTCTAGGATTCTACAATTAATAATTTCTCATCTAATAACCTGTGTTCAGATTGAAAACACTGCAGTTCAACATAGTCACTGCTGTAACTCACAAAATTATTCTATAGCAGTTGTACCACTGAAAATGCTGGACAAATGACAAGGTTTATCATCAGTCTGCAATCAAAAATAATTTTCAGGGGAAAAAAAAATCGTACTTCTGTTAAACAAACAAACAAACATAACCAACAACAAACCAGCTTTGCAATGCTTGCACATGTAAACTCTACCTATCAGATGTTTAATGGGAAATAGACATAATATAGTCATAAAATGTCATTGAATGAAAATTTGGTTCCGAATGGATTTCAGATGAACTTCTTCCTCAGGTTCAGCTGCATGAAAAAATGACTGTGTCTGGAGCAAGGTGAATTCAGTAAGGAATTTCTCCTTGACTTAAGTGAGCTTTTGACCAAGGCTTCACAATATTAATGCATGAACCTGCAAAGCCTTATTTCCCAGGGTAGCTCCAATGAATCCTAGCCTGATTAAACCTCTGTAGACCTATGTGCAAAAGCAATACTCTGTCTGCTCATTCTCCTTCATATGTAAGAGCTCAAATGGTTATGAGACAGTATTGCTACAGGTTTGATCAAAAATAAATGCCATATATCCAGGGACCATGAATAAGGGATGAAACAGGCGGTGAAGAGGCAAAAGAGCTAAAGGGGAAAAAAAGGGAAAAAAATACTATTGCCTTGGACTGCATAATTTCAGCAGAGTTTCTTGCCGTGTCAGAGGCTTTATTTCAGAAGTGCTTCTTAATGCCTCTTGGCTACATAATCCCATGGGATGAAGCAAAAGCAGGCTGACTTCTGAGGGGGTATGAGCTGCTAGCTAACCTCTTGTCACCAGAAATAAAGAACTGGAGTACTGGTGTTGCTTACTCTATAAACCAGTAAGGAAGCAAAGCTGGAACAAAGAAGTGTTGCAGAGATTTTCTGTCTGAGCCATTTTATCTCCAAGGAATTTTTGAAAGATGGAGGAACAAGGAGAAATGCTTTAAAAGGCAGAGGGGAAAACCTTCTTTACCTGTGTGTCCCCCCAGCTCTTGTGCAGTTAGAGCTCCCCTTACTGTTTCAATCCACATTATTTCGTTCCTTCAGACAAGGCTAAGGAGATCTCCAATGGATGGACCATGGAGCATTCCCCTTATTAGAGATTGTCCCTCCCTGTTCTTTGAATATGTAAGCTCATGAACTCCTTTGGTGCTGCATAAATAACAGCTACTTTTTGAAACAGCCACCATAGTGCTTCTCCTTCTCCCCATTTACAATTTTGCTGCTGCTATTTGTGCAGCTTACAGAGGCTGTTTTTTATTCCTCAGAGCTTTCAGTGCAATTAAAGAAAATAAAGAGCAAATGCTCAAGTAGTTGAGAGGAATGGAAGAGCTAAAGGACATACACAAAGGCAGAGGTACCCTACATGACTTCTAAAGTGGAGAGAATGAAATGCAGCTCGTCTTCAGCATGCTTTAACAGGCACAACAATACTAGATCCAGTTTGTGACAAATCATAATATGGTTCAGAGAGGAGAGAGACAATAATTTCTAAACAACACGAACATCCAGTGTCAGAAAAGAGCAATCACTTGTCTGCTGTGAACTTCAAAGCCATGTTGTATTTATAATACACAGCTGTTCAAATGAGTTGGTAAACTGTGCTACGCCCTACTTGCACTGACTGCTTCTATGCCAGGATTTTTCATACCCAGGAGAAAAAACAGAAAAATCAACCAAATACCCAAAGAAATTTTGTTTGGAGATTTTAACTATTTCATCTTGACCTTTGCATGCACATACATGTAAGTGCACAAACAGGCCATATCTAACCTTTGCAGAAAGAAGCTAACATGTTGGCTCACAAACCCCGTCCTAATTTTCACCTAGTTAGCATCAGCTGAAGTTGTTGGAACTTGCTGAGGCTACTCATTCAGGTCCATACCTAAGCACCTGACTTCTTCACCCTCCAACTCACATCCCTTCCCATGTGCTGTGCATTTCAAAACCTGGAATGAAGCAAGCCTGCAGCAGATGTGCATGTCGAAATGCACCAACCCTGAAAAGGCTACCTGCTTTCTCCTTTGTAGTCTCCTTGTTGCCCAATAGCTCTGTCATTAGCCTTTCTCGTCCTGAGCGCTGCGGGCGTCTTCAGTACAATCGGAGGGAAAAGAGGGGATATGATCTCCCTAACACCCTTAATAATGAAGTTATCAGGCCTTTTAATTTTTAGAAGGTACAGTAAGATACAGCCCTGGATGACGCACACTCAACAAACAGGCAAAAATTTGCCAATCCTTGCTCTGCATTACACACCCGTTGAACATTTTGGGTGGAGAAGCTCAAAGGTCAAGCTCAGTTCTTTAAAAATATTTCCATTTCTACATTCTACATAGATGAAGAGACAAAAATGTCACAATCCCTATGCCTCAGCAGCCCTTTTTTTCTGTTGCAACTGTAACTAAGTTTCCCAGAGGACAGCTGTGTTTGTGTGAGATACTGTACCAGGAGTCAAATTGAATATATTCCTTACCTAGAAGATCATGAATTTGCTTCAGTTGCCATTTCTTCTTCCTAACGTACCTTCCTACATGCAGGTACATCACCTACTGACTAGTATACCCCATGGCTAACTAAGGTAGGTGACAAAAGCCTCTCCTCCACAGTGCTTCTCCTTCAGTCTGTATTTATTGATTCAGTTCTTTACTGCTTCATTCACCACTGCTCATCTAAACCCATGAAACATTCACTTACTGTGAACTGAACCCACATAACTTGGACAGAAATGGAACCAGTTTAATTGATGCTCAAGGGATTTTTAACACCAGCCTGAGCGAAGCAGAAGCCACAGGGCAACATTAAATGAGACCTTGCATGCATCCCAAGCCAGTGTGCATGCGAAGCACACTTTGAACAGCCACTGCTCTGAAAAAATGCAGTTCATTGAGGCTTCATTAAGGCTTGTGCTTGGCAAGTTGAAGGTCACCAACAGCAGGTGGGTCAGGGCAGCCCTACAGAAGACTCACATTTGGGCAAGGCGGATGCCTCATGGCTCTTTCCCACAACTGCACTTTCAAAGTTTCAGGCTTGCTCCCCCCATCGCCTGGGCAGTTCAAAGGCCCACACTCTGCACTGAAAGCTAAGAACAGGTGCCTCCAGCCCTTGCCTTTCTGTGTTTTCCTTCTCTTTAAATGCCCACTGAATCTCCTTTCCCACATGCAGAACTTGTCCTATGTGCATTCACCTCTTCAGACCAAGCGATTTGGAATAAAGGTGCAGCCTTGCAGTAACAATTGCATTAACTATTTATTCTGCTGCAACAAAAAGATGAGTCAACAACAGCTTCTCAGATATGGAAGAACTTCCAGTTTCTCCTGCCAAAATTATCCTCTCATCAGGGCTTGTCTTTCACAAAGGAACCTGACACAAAAGTGCTTGTGCCCGTGAGGAGGCGACTGAAGGCAAAGCTTTGACATGGGTTTGGCGGGGTAGGACATCAGAGGGGAGAAAGATAGAAGCAGACACAGGATGCTGATAAGAATTTCTTTTTATGTTATTCCAATAAAAAATACATTCATACAGAAATATAACAATCTTGCAAAAAACAATTTCAAATAAAATCTTGTAAAACAAAATCTTTACAAAAATCTTACAAAGAGATTCTTTAGATAACAGGGTGCTTCAAAAACAAAAACAAAAAGAAATTTCACTAATAGAAACTTTTTTTTTCTTCTTCTTCTTCTTAAATTTCAAGCAAAAACTTTTTTTTTTTTTTTATAGTTTTTTTTTTATTATTATTATTATTATTATTTTTCAGCTTGATTGAGGCTCAGTTATCACCTGAACAAAATGTACTTGCTTATTAAGAAAATTACAGGCATTTGACATATGGCACACAGCCCCACCCCATCCACACAAGTCTGATGGTATTTCACAATTGAGACAAGCCAGTGCAAGTTTAGTTTAATTTTGTTGTTGTTGTTGTTGTTTTGGGGTTGTATTTTTTTTGTAGTTGTTGCTGTTGTTGTTTGTTCTCTTTTTAATTTTTTTTTTATATTATTTTTTTTTTTTTTTTTTTTTTTTACATTTACTTTACAAGAATTATGGCTAAGCCAAGGATGATGCAAACAAAGGAGCTAAAAAAAAAAAAAAAAACCACCCAAACCACAACAAAACCCAACTCTGAACAGAAATCCCTTTTTTTTTTTTTTTTTTTTTTTTTTTTGATTGTTTAGGGGAAGAAAAAAGTTTAAAACAACAACAAAAAAAATTAAATTAAAAAAGTGCATTTTCAGGCAATTTAAGCAACAAAAAAAAAAGTGAAATGAGAATGACTTAAGCCTGCATGTTCCTTAGAACCAGATCACTTGCATATGTTTTGTGTTTTGTTTTTTTTAAACCACTTATCTACATACATTTCCAGGAGGATATACAGCAAAATATTAGCATAGGGAAGCAAGACCAATAATAAATAGAAAAAGAAACAGGTCACGTGTTTCATTGCATCGACTGTAGTGAGCTGGTTTAACAAAAACAAAACAAACAAACAAAAAAAATTACTGTTTTTGGACAGACTATTTCTACTCTAGGAAAAAACAGTCTTCATTTTAGCTGAACTATGCAAAATTAGAGCTCAACCACCACGACGACTAGCGCACTCACAGGTCCTCCAGCGAGCTGGGAGGCCAAAACCCGAGTGCACTTCATCTGCACACAGCTAATATTCTTTTAGCATGCCAATATTCGGTTCATATCATTCTTAAATGGCCACAGATACGCTATTCCAGACAACCTAATCACTACAAAACACAGTCAGCAGTCTGAGGAGGACTGAATGCCAACAAAGCCTTCAGCATACCGTGAAGCTAAAGGTAAAGCCTCTAACAAAAATAAAAGAGAAAGAAACCAAGAAAACAAACCCACAAAAAAAAAAAAAAAATACTAGATTTTTAACTATTATCTTTCATTTCTTTGTCTCCTTAATGACCATACTGCAAGGGGGGAGGGGGGAAGAAGAGGGAAGATGTTGATGGGCTGTGGCGTTTTCTAGCTATGTGTTCTAATTTTTTTTCTTTTTCCTCTTTAAAAAAAATATTTATATATTATCTATATATATACACACATACACAGACTGTACACACAAATATACATACACAATTATTCTTTTTTTCTGCCCACTTTCTTAAAAAAAAAAAAAAAAAAAAAAAAAAAAAAAAAAGTAATATAGTTTCTTTCTATATGACCAACAGATAGCTAGATATATAGATGTGGAATTTGTGCCTTTTAAGCAAATACATCTCCTTTTTTTTTTTCTTCTTTTTTCTTTCTTTTAATACTTCTGTATCTTTAATATGTATGAAAACTCGACATATTAAGTACAGTTGGGGTGTGTATATACACAGTTGTTGTGCAAGGTCAATATAAAAAAAGTCTCAAGGTGGCAGAACTGGTCAGGTATTCAATTGGCATATGCATTATACTGTAACACAGTTAAATTAGAGTCTAAGTTAAACAAATACTGTACTGACATGAATGACTTTTCTCTATATTTGTCTTTGTGAAGGAGGACCCTGGAAGTAACCTTTTTTTTTTTTTTCCCCTCATATTATACATTTGATACAGTACAATGCCAGGTGAAAAGAGAGCCTTAATAAAGCATGCATCACCCATACCCCTGTATAAGACCCCCTACAAGAGAAGGTCACTTGCATAAGGCACCATTATTAAGGTCAACAGTGCATTAACAGCTAGAAAACCAGAAGTTAGTCCTCAAGGCATAAATAAGAGAAAAATTAGCTGCATGAGAAAAATCAGTTTCTAACCAATAGTGGTTTTATCCACCCAACAGAAAAAATTATTCATGTTCCATACATTATGTAACATTAGACCAATTGTATTTTAGCTGCTCTTAACTGGAATCAAAACTGCAGTCCTGATTAAAGAATGGAAAAGCATATAGTTCCCCAGAACCATGCAATAACCTTGGTATTATAATGAAAAGTTATAGTTGTGTTACATTTGTAAATACACAGCTTATACAATGGATTACAAATGAGCTCTGTAGCAAGTAAAACAAGCTACTTGACACATTGCACGTTTAATAGCTGCACCAGACACCTAAAGCTCCTCTCACACAGGAATGGGGAGGTTCCCCTATCTCCATTCTGGCATCCTGACTCTTTTTATTCCCCCCCTCCCCCTTTCCCCTCTCTGTTTTCCCTCTAAAAAGGTGTAGACACCCCCTCCCGCCCCACCCCTTGGAAATGATTGGTGGTCGTCCCATCTCACGAGATATCCCTCACATACAAGACATTCAGACTACTTTTTTTTTCTCTTACAGTTATAAAACAACCACAAGAAAAAAAATGTGCCTCAGCATACAGTCATCAAGAGATCCTCATCGCATACAGTCGCCCAATCATTAACATTCTCAGTGCACATGCTCACGGCAAAGGCTTAGGAGCCACTCAGAAGGTTAGATACCAGCGTGTGAGCCCAGGAAACCCCAAACATCACACACCGTGGTTGCTATGCCGTTTCTTACATGACTTTTTAGCCCTCAAAAGACCTGCAAGGAAGTGAGGTCCTGGAGGCAACTGGGTAGGGTGCAAAATGGCATGCTTTGGCTGGAACACGCATCCCTCTGCTCAAGGCTCTTCAACCTTGACGCCTCTTAGCCCGCAGGATTCACCTCTTGACCCATTCAGAGGTGTCTCTTCATGTGAAGGGCCAGGTGGTCAGACCTGGAAAAACACCTGCAAGGCAAGAGTCAGGGTGAGCATTAGCCTATCACTGCTGGCACATGATACACATGGCTGGGGCACCCCCTGGCTTAGTACTCCAAAACACAGCTGGTGGAAGAGAGATTTGGCATTCTTTGGATACACAGGAGCACTCAAGGTGTCTATGGGTACCCAGGGTGGTAACACTAAGGACTACTCAACACCCATCTGCAACACCAGGCTACAGACCACATCCCAATAATTAGTAAAATAAAAGTTGGTTTGGTTCTTTTTTTCCCTCCAGTCTAAATATACAATGATCCCTCAAACAGTTGCATCCCCAAATGATTCCTTCACAAGTGAAAAGCAGCCTAGATTCACTTTCCAACAGGCATTAAAAATAACTATGGTTTTAAAAGGTGCATTTCAGTCACATACCTGTCACAGTGACTACATTTAAAAGGCTTGGAACCAGTGTGCTTTCTGAAGTGTCTGGTTAATTCATCACTTCTTGCAAAACGCCACTCACACCCTTCCCATGAACATCTGTAAGGCTTTTCCCCTACAAAGGAAGCAGATTAGATGTTAGTCATGACTTCATTCAAAGAAAGGTAGGTGCTACCCCATTCATTTTCTATGCAAACCTCCCTCCACCTCCCGAACACAGCCGATTTTATTTAACCTGGCTAAATGCTTCAGAACAGGTAGGCAAAGAAGGCTTGCAAAAGTCATCCTACTTAACTATTTGGGTGCAACAACACAACAAATAACCTCATTCTTATTAAAAAGAAAGGGGGGGGAAAGGCAATTTAATAGGCTGACAGGGAACAAAGAAATCCAACCTTCTACCATTCTTGTTCACCCATAATGGCAGGCTTACTCCCAAAACAGGTATCATTCACCTCCTAAAGGTGACTAAAGACAGCACAGCAAGGCTCCAAAATGCAATTAGGCTACTGTATTGCATCAAAGCCCTCTGTCCCTCACTCATCTGCATAACACACAACCTCCTTTCTGCTGAGCCACATACTCTTGGAAAAGCCTGCACACCACTTTTAAAACTGTTATTTCAGCATTCAAGAAATACCACTTCCATTCACAGGAACGTTGTCAGCCAGACAGCACCAGCACAACAGCTCTGCAATAATTCTGAGGCTAGCAGCTATTTATGTCTGCACAACCACCACGGTTTCAGTGGAAGTTGTTCTTTCCTCTTGAACTAATCTTGTTTTATCTGACTTCTGCATGACAACGGGAGCATCCGAGCTCGCTCTGACTTCCCATAAAAACCACTAAATGCTGAGCTCATCAGTCAAAACAGGATCTTTTCCTTGAATTCTCTTTCCACATTTTGGGGCGGGGGGGGGGGGGGGGGGCGGGAACCCAATCCTGTAGAGGTCTTTGGACTGGTACGCCAAGAGTGCCAGGCCAATTCCTTACATTAAGCGATGACTGCTGAGCCAAAGCACAGCTCCACACATCCAACTGCTGTTATAAAGAGATGTCAAATAATAAAGCTCAAAACAGCAAATCAGCACATTGCCTCAACCATAAAATATTTACAAAAGCCCTGAAGTGTCCACCTTCCTCGCTTTCTTTCCCAGCAACACACAGGATGTTATTTTTAGTTCATGTTCCATAACAACAAAAGGCTGGTGCTCAGTATTTTGGGATTAAATTGTATCGTAAATCGCATGTTTATATGACACCAACTAGGCAGCTATGTTAGGAGGACTATCACCACACTGTTGCTTTCCCAGATTTTTCTGCCAAAAAAGGATGGCACACAAAACCATTCAGCGATCTACAAACAGAGATGCCGGATTTCTAGGCCTTGGGATGTTTGATTGGACAGGCCCAATGCAGAGCAAACCATAAAAACAAGCTCTGACAGTATCTAGCGATCTGGTTGTTAGATACAGTGTTCCATTTTTTTGCAAGAAAGTCTCAGCTCCCTTCTGCTTTAGAAACAACAACAGTCTTGCATGCACTTTGGCTAGACCTTTACTCCTGAAGACTGCAAGCCACTGCAGCTTCCCTATATTAGATGAGCAGCTCCTATTTGAAATGGCAGAGACTAATCTACCATCAACTCTCTCAGCTTCAGCTTGCTTAGGAAGAGAATGAGGAAGTGATGCTGTCCATGCTGGTAAACCTCCACTGTTGTTACATCATTATCTCCAAACCTGGGCTCCCACCCAGTGATTGTGTAACACGGTGACACCACCAGGGTCAGAGGTATTCCCTACAGGACACGCCAGCTGTCAATAGCGTAGGGTTACTAACCTGTATGAGTGCGCTGATGTGCTTTCAGATGTGAACTTTTGGTGTAAACTTTCCTGCAGCCATTAAAATGACATCTGTGAACACGTCTTCTGCCATCTGGCGAGGTGTCACCGTTGGTGGGTGTACCTTTTTCTGCAGTCTTTCCAGCGGTACCAGTACGAATTTTCCCTGGTGAGTGCAACTCACCCGGTGTACAATTCCATAGCTGGGAAGAAGGCTCTTTGCTCAGCTCAGGAGATGAAGGGGGAGTGGAAGTGACAGACGAACTCAAGTTTCCTGAACTGGCTAAAACATCACTTATAGGGTCAGAGGTAAACTTCGTCGTGGGCGAGAGCTCCTCAGAGCTGTCTGAAGATTCGCTGCTCACGTCTGAATTCGAACTGTTGGTCTCTAAGTTCTGACTAGTAAGATTGTCCTCTTTTGGGACACACGTGTTCTTCAGTTCAGATTCCTCCTTTTTTTCACGTGCCAGAATAATTTTGGTCCAGAGATCCTCTTGGCTATCAAATTTGATTTCAGATGCAGAAACATAACAGGGTTCACTTTGAAGATACCGTTCCAGCTCCAAACATGTCTAGGTGAAAAAGAAGGAAAAAGAATGAGGAAGAGTTAGAAGCTTGCTTAAAAATAAACCAAATTGCATTTCACAGTTCAAAAAGCATGCAGGAATGTAGTATGTTCGATTTGAGGTTTCTAGGTTCAAAACAAATTAGAGACTCCTCCAGCCATAACTAGGTGACTGTTACGATGAAAAGAAATCAGAGCTGGGCAGGAGTTCAAACGCGCAGCTGAAGGTGCAAATCAGCTTTGGTTTCCAAAATAGCAATCTAATGAGTCAGTGAAATTATCATCACTCTCATCATAAAAATCTGTGTTTTCAGTAGGCTGTTGTTGAAAAGGACCATAGAAAACCACAACAAATAATGACACTTCACTCCTGCACCTTGTCTAATTTCAAGTTGTTTTGCATCTCTCTCACACAAACACCAGGCTGAAAGGACCCAACCGAACACAATGTGCTCTGACAGGCAGTTAAAACCCAAACGCTGTGTCAGAAAACAAAGCCACATTTCAGCATGGCTGCAGAGCTGCTGGCCTGTCTTCTGGGGACATCAATGGAGCAGCAGACATCCTCCCATTTCCTGTGCATGAGAACACAGCACACTCGACTTTCAGAATGTCATTTCCAAGCGTGCTGGCATGCACGCCACATAACTTAAACTGCTCCCATGCGTGTTCAGAGGAACACCAGGAACTTCAGCAGCAGAGGGAAAAAAACAAACAACAAAAAAGTTCCAGAATGGAAATGTCCTGTTCTATAGGATACAAAATGGGAAATTACTCTGAGGTCCTGCTGGGAGTCCCACAATGAACAAGAACTTTATCTACTGGCCAAGAGTGCAACTGTATGAGTCATCTCTCTCTTTCTTTCACGCAATGCCAAAGGAGACTTCCTTTTAAAACTCTTGACCATCTGCCAAGAAAGTACTCTGTTCAAATATACATGCAACAGTACATGAACAATTTCCCCCACCACCACCTCATTCCCCTCTACTCCATGAAATGAAACACAGCAACAACCAAAACCACCTTAAATGGGTGAAGCTGTGATTTTCAATTTCCATTCACCCTGCTGACTTTCTAGCCATTTTCAGAGAACAAAAAAAAACCCGGTATGAACTGTTATGGCAACAAGCTAATGTTCTGGGACTGTTCTTTCCACTACAGGAAACGATCCACATGGAAACACCGCACAGAAAATGGACACACTAAGTTTCCATACCAAACTCTACATAATTTTAGCAAGATCGTCTCTTTCAAGCCCAGTAGCAAAACCTGATCCCAAATGCCACACATTCCTCTCAGAGCCCCTTTCCATCTGTCCAGGACCAGAGCCACCATGGGAGCAGCCTCCTTTCTTCCCCAGCACCACTCAAGTAAAATGGGTCACATGCTTTGGCCAGGCTGGGAATGTGGGCAAAAATGGGGGAAAACAACAAACTCCAATCAACCTCAAAAAACAAACCCGCCACTGCTCATAATATTTGTGTGTCTATAACTAGATAACCGGGTTGCCATGCATGTTAGAAACAAGGTTTCGACAAGGACAACAGAACAGTATCTTGGTCTTCCACGAAAACAGGTAAAAAAGCATTTGTTAAGATCTTGTTAAACTTTCACATTTCCGGCTAATTTTAATTCCTTATTAGGTAGATTAGTAATGGGGGCCAGAGTGAAGCTCTCTCCGAGTTTAAATGCCTCTGAAGGCTACTGGGAACGAAGGCTGGCCCTTCGCCAACAGCCCAAATGCCTGAAGGAAACTACTTAGCTCCATTTCAATCACGTACTACGAAGCTGCCTCTGAGAAGGGAAAGGGAGGAGGGAAGAGGATAAAAAAAAAATAGACAACAACAAGGCACTGCATACAATTAGTAGGCATGTGAAGGTTGTAACACTTTGCATTTCAACCTCCTCGGAAAGGCTCCTTCGTCCTTCTGAAAAGCCAGCAGATATTTGCTCTGGTCACCCGGGCTGAGCAGCTCCCGGCCGGGGAGCAGAGCCAGCAGCCCCCCGGAGCACTCAGAAATGGCAGGAGCTGCGGTGGCCGCTGATATCTCGGTGCCTTGGCCAAATTAAAGAAGAAAAACGGGGGGGGGGGGGGGGGGGAAATAAAGAAAAAAAAGAAAACAAAAGGAAAAAAAAAAAAGGGGGGGGGAAGGGGGCAAAAGAAAGTAACAAAATATATCCATTAAAGGGAAGGAGCCTCCGTTCTTCCTCCTTCCCGACCAAGGCAATTAGCAGAAAGGGATCGCTGTCATATGACTGACAACTCACGGACTCGGCAAAGCTCCCTGCGCTGGCAAACAGCTGCCTTACATACATACATACACATGCACACACATAGATACATGTACACACACTCCTGGAGGGTTTTTTCTCCAGCATCGCCAGCAAAAATAAAGTAAAAATTAAAATTAAAACAAAACAAAACAAACCCAACGAAAAAACCCACACAACGCAGCAAGAGGCGAATAGCAGCCCTCGGCCAAGGCAGGGAACTCGGATGACAAACCCCAGCTGTGGAGTTTGGACGGGGTACAAGCGCAAAACTTTTGCCAGGTCTCGGTGTGGAGCAGGCGGGAGCGGAGCGCCGGGCTGGACTCCGCTGCAGGAGCGCAGAGCGGAGCGGAGCGGAGCGGCCGGGCACGCCGAGCTCAGCTTGACAGCCCCTCGCAGGCTGAGGCGGAGAGACGGGAGGGGTGCAGCTTGTCGCCTCCGTTCGGGATTATTCCCTCAAAGCTATTTTACTTAAACCCGAAACATCTGCTCCACAACATCTCTACACATTTGTTTGTGCTTAACTGTCCCCAAACTCCTCGCTGACACTTGGGCTTTTTTTCCGTCCCCCCCCTTAAAATAAAAAAAAAAAAAAAAAAATAAAAAATCCGCTTATCCTTTAATACGGTTTTAAAAAAAATTACAAAAAACACACACAGGAGAAAAAGATACCAAACACAACACCAAAACAAAACCAAAAGCAAACCAAAACACAGCCCGACAACACCACCACCATCACCACCGACATCCTCATTTACCTGTTGCCAATATTCCTCCAGGGACGGCAAGGCTGAGAAGTAACCCGTGTCGTGCACAATCTGGAGTTCCTGGAAGATGCTGCACATTGGGAGAACATCCATGTCTCAAGTTGCAACAACAAAGTCAGTGCTGGTAACCAAAAATACAGATGCCTCCTTTATGTGCAGGGATTGAGGGGGGTGTGCGGGGGGTGTCAAACCTCTGCTCTCAGTTTCCAAGCCCCCCCCCCTTCCTCCAAAGAAGAACAAAAAAAAGAAATAAAAATAACAATTGTACAGATACAGATATATATTAATTCCTTGAGGAGCTTAGGGAGGAAAAAAGACCCAAAGTTTCATGCAAAGTTTAATTGCACAGCAAAGCCGGACGTCTCCCGAGGCGGCCGCGGCGGTTCTCCCCTCCTGCGGCCGGCGGCGGACCCTTGCGCAGGAGCGGACCCAATATTTGCAAACACGGCGCTGACTGCGAGTGCAACCCCTGCGAAACTTCCCTATTCAAAGCTCTGCCCGGCCGCGCCGCCGCCCCGCCCCCGCGCCCTCCCCCGCCCCGCGTGATCCCATTACGCCGCCCGCCGCTGCGACCCAATCTCCGCCACGCACTCCGCGCCCCGCGTGCCAATGATGTCAGAACGGCCCAATCGCCGCGCGGCAGGCATCGCGGCTCCTCCTGGCGTGACCGAGCCTGGCCGTGACGGCTCCCGCCATTGGCCCGATTCGAAATTCGCTCCCTCCTGATTGGCGAGCTCGGCGGCAGGCTATTTTTAGCAGGGTATATAAAGCGGGGAAGCGGCTGCTTTTTCGGAAGGGGAGGTGTGTGCTTGTGAGGCGGCCGCGCGAGAGCTGCCTGCGCGGGGAGGGGAGCCGGGCGGCATGATGCTGCGCTGCTGCCGGCGGCCGCGGAGGGCGCTGCGGAGCCGCCCGCGGATTCTGTGGTGGGGACGGTGGGGAGCGGAGGAACCTCCCCGCGGCCCGGAGCCTCCCCGTCGAACACGCCTGCGGCGGGGTGCCGAAGTTGCCCGGCAGTCTCCGTTCTTTATGCTTGCTCGGGCCCTGGGCGCTATCGGGGTGCCCTGGCTCACCGGGTGGGGGCGGGGAGGGGGTGTCGCTATGAACCCCTCGATGGCACCTTCCCCACAAAGCTGCAAGGCACCATCGGCATACCCCTCACGTCCCATGGATGGTGCCTTCCCAGTGAGCAGGAGAGCTGGAAAGTTACTTTGCGTGTCCCGGGACAGCAGGGACCCTCGCTGACATGTCAGTAGCAGAGGCGTGTTGCAGCGCCCTGCGGGGGCAGCTGTGACAGGCTCTGCGTGTGAGATGCTGTGCCCGGGCCACAAAGCCACCCTGGGGATGGGTACCTTGGCCGGGCACGCTCCTCGCCCACGCCGCTGGGCACTGCTTGCCCAGGAAGAGTTTGTTGTGCCCAAGTACAGATGTTTGTGTGTTGGGTGTCAGAGCAGCAGTGCTTTTAAGATTAGACCTGTCAATGATATGGATGTCTTAATATCATTTTGAAAATAGAGTTGTTAGCTTTCCAAAGGAGTGGCCAGCACATGGAACAAGCCCTCCTAATGCATTTCTTTAATAAAAGGACTTCTAATTTTCTGCTGCTGTTTCCATCATCATCTCAGTTATTTCCATTTCCCTGCCTTTCTTTTTTTTTCCCTATCTATTGCTAGTTACCTACAGATGGTAAATAGAATGTGTTTGTTTCTGTGAGCTGGTGATCGCAGGTGTGAAAGTGTCACTCTGACTTTTCATCCCCCAGTCCCTCATAGGCTATTAATATAATGACTCCATGAACAACTGGTGTTCATCGTTGGGTTCTCCCATGTCTACCAAAAAGCACAAAAAGCCAAACCCAAACCCCACATGCTTAAGGTCAGAGTGTTATTTTATGTTTAGAAAAACAAGACTCAAAAGCACCTAAATCCAAGCAACTAATCTCACTTGGTTTAGTCAGTAATTCTTGACTTGGCCTCATGTGGCCAAACCAATATATAACTAAAATTGCCTTGTAGACAACAGATAGTGCAGACAGGTTTGTGTCAATTTGTGGCCAAAGCTAGATACTCTGAAGAAAAGGGCAGAAGAAAACAAACAAACAAAAAGCCCTCTTAAGCAGATGAATTTTACACCTTACTTGAGCCTACGTGTGGTTGTGTGGAATTAAACATTACATGTCCTGAAATGCGGTGTGGGCTCCAGTCAAATATAACCCAGTAACATAGCTCTGGAAATCCTTTGTGTTTAACTGCCACGCTCTGTCTTTGGAGAGGAATTTTTTTCAGGCGTATTGACAGTGAATGCAGCTGTCCACTCTTTTTATTTTACACTTGCCCCTTTTTAGCTGTGTTTCATGTAAGGCTTGTCAAAGGCTGGACGAGACTGGAGATTTACTGTGCCCGTGTGGAGTTTGAAGCACAAGGATCTGATTTTGTAGCTCTCTTCAGATGAGCAGCATCTCCCAGCGAAGGACAACTGGGGAGAGCAGATGGAAACTGATGGAGATGCAATATTAAAAAGAGAAAGAAAGGTCTTTCAATAAATGGCATTTTTAGTTGACAAGTAAGGTTTTCTGTGCTTCTGCCAGGCTGTGATTTGTTGGTTGGAGTGGGATGAAGATCATTGCTGTAGGAAAAACTAAAAAAAATAAAGAAAATCAAAGAAAACGATGGCTGCAGGTGTGATTATGATGCAGTAAAAGCTGTTTAGGTTATATCCTGATTAGGCCATTATCAATGGGCATTTAAAAGAAAATTGACATAAGTGTCAGAGAATGTATTAGTTCTAGGTTACAACTGCATTAACAAATTTTAATCCAGGTAACAAAAAGCGTGGTTAGAAGGAAAGGTCAGTCTCAGATAAGAAAGAATGGGTAAGACTGTAGACTGAAGGAAACAGATGTAGTGTTTTTACCCAGTATGTATTTAAAGAGGAATTAAAATGAAATGGTGAGTCAACAGCGTGCTGTGGTTTAGGAGATGGTTCCATGGAACAAAAGCTGAAGGGAAACTACTGGCACCAGCAGCCAGGTGGAACGAAGGGATCGTGTGTGACTTGAAGGGAATTTATTGGAGTTTGTGGAGGATAATAAATATTAGGACAAATTTTAATAGGCCCCAAAATGAAAGAAAATTGAAGAATGAACTAGTGGGGATACTTGAAGATATAATTTTATCCCTAATGACTTTCTACAAGCTATACAGAGTCATAAAGTTTCAAATATCCATTTTATACCACTGGGGTTTTTTGAAGCATGCACCAGGGTGGAATTTACATTGAAAACTTTAAACTATGTTCTAGGTTAAAAAAATCCCAGAAAAATCAGGCAGTTCTTTGGGACTACACCACTTTATTTAGCTGTGCCAGCCAGAGAGACAGAGACCAGCTGATTTAGAGCAGAGGGCTGTTCATTTATGGTTGTGGGGAAGGATGCTGAGGCATGTGTACTGAACGGGCAGGGAAGCAATGCAGCTATTGAGCTCCTTGGATACATTTCTTGTGACTGCCATACAGATGATTACCTAAAAGTAGTCACAGATATGCTTCCCATCCTGTAAATATTTTGTGTGCTTTTAACTCAGTGTGAATCGGGTCATTTATAGAAGCAGCAAAAATTAGTACAAATCATATAGGATTACTCCAAATGTCAGTGCTCTGCCTGCAGAGTTGCACAATGACTGGGCCCAATTTAGGATAATCAGCCAGTTTAAGCCTGCTGATTTACAAATATGTGCAGAGGGGAAAAGAAAGAAAGAAAGAGAGAAAGAAAGGAAGAAAGAGAGAAAGAAAGGAAGAGAGAAAGAAAGAAAGAAAGAAAGAAAGAAAGAAAGAAAGAAAGAAAGAAAGAAAGAAAGAAAGAAAGAAAGAAAGAAAGAAAGAAAGAAAGAAAGAAAGAAAGAAAGAAAGAAAGAAAGAAAGAAAACCCCACAACCCTGTTTTATTTTATTTTTGGTTCATTAATTTTAATCAGGTTCTGTCTGAAAAGCTGTATTGCCACATTAAATGCCCCACCACTTCTCAGTAGTAACCATTTCTGTCAGGGATGGTGGGACTGTTCCTGGAAAATCTGCTCTCCAGCCTAGTAGGTGACAGACGGTGTTTTCCAGGTGGGCTGAGCTCCACATGAGGCAGGGGGAGCACCTGTTCTGTTCTTAGAATATTCATGCATTTTTTAGAGGACACATTAACTTGCTCTGCACTGTATTTATTCAGTGCTGAGAGTAAGAAGAGGAGAAAACCTCCTGAAAATTATTCACGTGCAGCCGTATACAGGGAGGTTAGATGAAATGGGCAGGAATCAATAACTTGTGGTTTGATTAGGATAAATGGGCTTTATTTGGGAAAAAAGAGAGAGAGTGTCAAGTGCATGAAAGCATTGTTGTTAGCAGAGAACACTACTTGAAATGATCTCCTTCCGAGGTGGTAAGTTGCTAAATCGAAAACTAGCATGCAATGTGATTCTACCACAGATAAAGTAAATGCTCTGTAGGATATATAAATAGAACTGTTATGAGCAGGCGAGCAAGTGGGGTGATTCCTGTTCTGTCACTCCAGCAGAATTATGAGAGAATTACATTTCAGGCCATAAGCTGGCCTGAGACAGAGTGAATGGTAAAAGAGTTGAAAAGGAAACAATGGCTAAAATACAGGAAAGAAGAATTTAGGCGAATGTGACCTGAAGCAGTTAGGAGAGCTGATGTGCTGCCCTACAAATGCTGGTAAACAATTAACCACAATGGAGGAAAAAACTGTTGTCATTAGCTAATGTGAACAGAACATGAGCCAATGACCCACAACTGAGTCAAAGAGATGCGATATGGTTGCTTTACTTTTCCTTGTTTTTGCCTTTAAACTCTACAGAGCAATGTCATTCCTACACTTTAGCTGCGACAGAGCCTTGGAGTTCACGCTTTTAAGATCCTGTTTGCACTTTAGTACTTCTGGGTGTGCCTAAACAGTGGATGAGAAGGTAGAGCTCTGGGAACTGGTCTGTGATCCCCATCAGCACCCAGGAACAGCATTAGAACAGACAATCCTTTTTCAGGCAGACAGACTCTAAAATGTCTTCCTTAAGTCTTAAGTCTCACCTTGAAGGCAATTACATTTTCTGTTTCCATAACTGGCACTGGAAAGGTGATTCTGTCTCTCGGCGCTGTAATTACGAGTGACGGTCCTCTAATTCCCAGCCTATTTGCAACCAGTTTATTATACCTATTTCCTCGTGTGCCCGTACTGTCTTTTTGCTTTAAATAGGTCTTTTTCCTCTCTGATGTTTAGCTTCTGGACATATTTAGGACTGAGACATATCTTCACTTTCAGCTTTTTTCTTGAGTGACTATATCAGCAAAAAATTAGCCTTTATTTTCACAAGAGGCTCTGTTGGAGAGTCCACTTACTGGGACACAGGAGTGCGATTAGCAGTTAGTCCTAACCAAATTGGGCTTTCGTGGTTTCTAATGCAGCAAATATCAGTTGTGGTTTCTTAAGGTATTTGAAAGCACTCAGAAAATTAACTCTTTTCAGCTGTATGATATCTGAGCTTTAGGATGACAACTTTTCTGGCAATACATGCAATCTTCTGTGATTTGGAAGACTTGAATTTCTGTTCTGACATGAATATAAATAAAAGGAATGGGGTAGCTTTCTAAACCTTTTGTTTCTAAATATGAGTAACAAATAAAAAGAAATGCTCAGTTTCTTTGCAAAGCATCTTTAGGAAAGACAGGGTTTCGAGTAAACTTCCTCATAGAGAAGCAGCAAATAGGAGCAACTGAGACTTGTCTGATGCCAGGTTACTTGGCTGCTTTTACAGAGTTTACCAACTGCTTCCTCAGCTGGAGGAGCATGAATTTCTATGATTAATGGAGGGAAAAAAGCAGCTTGAGCTAAGAAAAAACTCACAGATCTGTGTGGCTGGGCATTTTGTCATTTTCATATGACCATTTCTTCCTTTTTCCATTGCTAATTAGTGACCATTATTTAAGAGTGCATTAGGCTAGGAAACTTAATTCAGACCAGTTTTGGAAGCTCTGAGAATAGGAGGCCAACATGACCCAAGCATTTTGTGGAGTGAGAGTCTGAAGGAGTAAAGATGGTTAGGAATAGCAAGACCATCTTATTGGCTGCTTGGATAGAAAATAAGATTGTGAACTTTCATAGAAAAAAAGCAAAGTATTTCTGAGCAGTGATGCCAATTAGACATAGGGCTGGCTTGCCTGGAGTGGTTGTGAAACTGCCTTTTCTGGGAATTAGTCATGGCAAGACTAGACAAGGAGTTGTGTGGAAGCCTGTGCCAAGACTGGCAGGCCTTTGCTTGGAATGAACTACATGGCCCACGATATCTTCTCCAGCTTGTAACATCTCTGCTCTGACTTTACGTCAAGTGCATCATGTGGCTTGTAAGCTTTGTAAAGGGTTTCTCTTTATGTCACAGAACTGCTTTCTGTGCACAGGGCTTAAAAACCTCAACTGTTGCTGCAACAATAGGGAGCTTTCCTCTTAAGCAAGCATGGGGATGAACCTTTTGATCCTTGCAACTTGACTCGCTTGTTTGGTGCCAGGGCACAGGAGAGCAATCTAATTGTGTGTCTCCTTATGAGAACTGGAATCAGTAATGATCCCCCCACTCCTACCCCTGTAACATAAGCTGCAAAATCAGATGGAGTGTCTGATATGCAAATGGCCATACATGTGTATTCCAGAGCAGAATGAACTGTGGCCTTCTTTGGGACACGAGGAAATAAACACAGTCATTAAAGAGTCAGCACCGTTACCACACAGTGAACCTTTACTCACTGTTCCCACCTATTGTTATTTGAAATATCCCATTTCCTGTTTTCAGTAACTGTTGCCAATGGCAGGATTCAGATCTCGTTCACATCAGTGTAACTCTGGTAGCTTCAGTAGATCATCAGGGAAAAGGAAATGAAAAGCAAGTGACTGTGATGAAGTAATCCTGAGCTTCCACTGAAGTGCTCTGGGTTTTTTCCCAGTCAGTGTCAGAACTCAGCCTGGTGCACGGGAAATCGGGGAAATTACTGTTCACTGTGTAAGCCCTAAGACAGACCCCATCAATATACTCACATTATCATCATTATTGCTATTGTGCACTAGGAATATAGCAATAATAAAATAAAGATGTTTGCTCTGGAAGTATCTGAGATGAATGGGTATATCTCTACGTGTATACACACATAAGAACTAGTTACTTGTTGATTCATTGATGCTTCTTGGATCCTCACAATGAGACTGTGAAGTTGTAAGAAATATATAAATGACTGTGTAAAGAGCATATTTTTTCCTGAGAGTTTATATTCCAGTCTGGAGAGGGGAAAAGAAAAAAAAACCAAAAGATAAAAAGAAAGGCAACAAAACTCAGCCTTTGTTGAAAGTGTGGGAGAAAGGATTTGTTATCTGGGTGCTATAATGAGGAAACAGAAACACAGCGATAACTGGAGGATCAGACCCACAAAGATCATTCTCAACTCTCAGTCATCTTTCTTTTCAGGGAAATTTATTGGAAATATGAATGCCTATGAAGCATTGTGAATGCTCGGCTAGTATTATCTCTGGGTCTCAGTTTCCTAGCTAGACAGAAAGGATACCATTTCCATTCTTCAGTCTATGCCAAATGAAAGCTTTGGCCCAAAATCACAAAGAGAGATTATGGAAGAGCCAAGAAATGAACTGAGATCTTCTGACTCTTAATCCAGGCTTGTTATCATAAGCTCATCTTTCATTTGCTTTTGAATAACAGCCAAAGTGTTAACCCTATTCCTATACATTTACAACCTGATGGAGTTCTTATCTGGGGTGGTCATTTTGTTTCCTCCTGACAATTTCACAGCCTTTTAAAGTGTTTTCCCCTGTAATTATTTTTGTTCTTTCCCCCCCCCCCCCTTTTTTTTTTTCAAAAGCAAGAGCTAGGCAGCTTCCTTCAAGATTTCTCCAGCAAAGCTTGCCTCTGTTTTTTTGGAGGTGTACAGTATGTAATTCCTGGTGCAGGAATCATCCATTATCATTTTTTAATTACATGGTGTTCTTCTCTGTCTTCCTTACCTGTCATTTGTATCTAATGATTATCCCTCAAGAATGTGTAGACTTTTTTTTAGAAGATACCCTAGAATTCTTGTGCCAAGTAAAAATATTTTGCTTAAAACGAACACTTTTGGAATGTAAATGCTCCAGACAGTTGATGTTTTCAAGGGGCAAATCATTCAGTTAATATGCATGCACAAAAGGCAAGATCTTTCTCTCTAGATCTTCTCTTGCATTTTATGACATTTATTCCTATGGGCATTTTTTTACATCTCCTTTGGCATTCATTTGGCACTCATGGATTTCAGAGGAACAGCAGAAGTCAAAAGTTGTGTTCCTTGAAAGGAATACATTGCTTTGTTTCTTTAACTTGAAGGATAGAATACCTTGAATACCGTGTCCAGTTCTGGTGTTTCCAGCAAAAGGACACAGAGTTAGTCCAGAGGAGGCCACAAAAATGATCCAAGGGCTGGAACACCTCTGCTGTGAGGATAGGCTGAGGGAGCTGGGGTTGTTCAGTCTGGAGAAGAGAAGGCTCTGGGGAACCTTAGAGCTGCCTTGCAATACCTGAAGGGATCCTACAGGAAGGCTGCAGAGGGACTTTTCCTAAGGGTGTCCAGAGACAGGACAAGGGAGAGTGGTTTCTGGTTCAGGGAGGGTAGGTTTAAGACTGGATCTTAGGAAGAAGTTCTTCAGAAGGAGAGTGGTGAGACTCTGGAATAGGCTGCCTAGGGAGGTTGTGGCTGCCTCCTCCCTGGGGGTGTTGAAGGCCAGGTTAGATGAGGCCTTGAGCAGCACCCTCATAGCAGGGAAGTTGGAGTAGATGATCTCTGAGGTCCATTCCAATCTTGGTCATTTTAGGGTTCTAAGTTTTTTGGTGTCATCTGATTCAATATGAAGTTACACTTTTGTTTTATCAAATGCTGATGTTCCTTTGAGATAATTATGCTCACATATCTCAAATCTAATTCTTACAGAAGTAAGAAATGGTCTCATTCTTCCTGAATGTCACTGTTCAGAATGTCTCCAGTAGCAGGATATTTAAGAGCTTATCTGATTTTTGGGTCTTGTCCACCTGAAACCTAATCCATCAAAATGAATATGGAAATAATTTGATCCAAAACATTGCACACATGAAATGAATTAGCCACCCACCCCGCACATGTGATTTGCTGAACGCTTATACCAACTGTCCAATAGTCAAGCAAATGGAAATACAATGTCTGCAGAAGCAGTCATATTAGGGGGGAAAAAATCCAAGATTTATACTTCTGTAGTTGCTATTATTCATTGTTTGTTAGGGTAACACCTCCATGCCACAGGAATCCTGAATCCCATCGAGCTATGTGTGGCAAGAGCACACACTAAATGAATGTCCTCGTCCCAAAAAGATTGGTTAAACATGACTTTAATTAGGGCATGACTTTAAATGGTCCCTTTACAGAGTGTCTTTCTGCTGCTAACTATTTGAAGATACAACATACTAATTATGACTGCACTTTTCACAGTTTCTGCAACAGCTGATGGCAGGGATACCTGGACAAGGAAGGATGTAATGTACAATTTCCCAGGATTAAGAGATCCCACATGGCTATGTAATGTAGCAGTGGGAGCAGAAAGGAGGAGTGGGAAGGCACTGCAGACAGTGGGCCTCAAGAGCATGGCAGTGCCACTGTGTGAAAGTCAGGGATACTCTATGTCACTACATTTCAATCCCTGGGTCTTGATGAAAACTGCTAGACTCACGAATTAACTTGAAAACGTCACAATACTAGCTAAGATGTAAAGATAGATCCATTCACCCAGGCAATTTCTAGCCTGATCAGCCTGTTTTCACAAAAAATGAGTCAGGCTAAAGGAAGCTGCAGTGTTCCCAGTTTACCAACTGGAAGATCTGAAATGCTGGAAGTTTGTCTGTGCAGGAAGATGAACATCACAGCGAGATTCTTCAGTGGCAATGTTTCCTGCTAACTGACAAGCAGTATCTGTGTCCAGATGAACAGATGGCTTTTGCTTCACTGTGACTCATTCTTGCTACATGGTGGGAATGTCCTCTGAAGTATGAGCTCTGGGGGTTTCTATCCTTTGCTGCTTTGTGCTGTTGCTGAGCGCGAAGCGTTGGGTGTTGCTCTCTAGCTTTTGGCCAGCATTCACAGTATTATTTTTTAGCGATGTAGGCAGCAACTGTTGAAAAGACCATGTTTTCTTTTAGGGAGATTGTCTCACAATTTGAAAGGGCAGATGCCTAAACATGATCACAGGGGAGAAGAAGGCATAGAAGGAGAAAGAATAACTGATCAGAGTGTCATGGAAAGCAGCGTGGGAAGTAAAGTGCAGAAATGTTGGGTATTGTATTGTGTTTTGCTCTGCTTGTTCAAAGGAGAGTAAAAACTTCTCTGAGTGTCTAAAGTCATGAGCACACAATAGTGCATGTGCACAGATGATTAAAATACCGCAATTTCCCTGCCTTCATGCACTGCAATGCAAAGCATGTGGTGCCTCCGTGCATTTGCAGCATATCAGCCAGCACTATAATTGCTACTTCACAAATTAAAATTACACAAGAATTGACATATTTTTTTTTAGGCAATTGAATGTAAATAAACTCTCCTGGAGATTTTTCAGAAATAGAATCAGTGCTTGCTCAAGTACAATTCCTTTTAATCCAGTAGCTTTCAATCTTCCCAAATCCCTGTGGGATGAAAAGATGAGCCTTGTGGCATGCTTGGAAGGTTAATGAATGTGGACTCTGGATATAGGTTCAGGGTGAAAGACTTCTTACTGAAAATGTGTTATGGAAAGTGTTTAAAAAGAGGACACTAGTCTGAGCAATTCTGTCAGAATAGATGGGATTTTTTTGTCCTCCTCCCCCCTCTTTCCCCCCCCTTTTTTTTAAAATTTTTATTAGTGACTGCTTTAAATGTAGTACTAATAGCAGCCACAAACAGTAAACTGGGCTGTGACAAGCTGGCTTTGTGAAGTCCTGCTTTGTCAGACAGCTGCATTCAGCAGTAGGCTTTTCTGTCTGAATAATCATTGGTGTCGTTTTAGATAGAGGGCCCCCAGCACCAGCAGCTTAATCTACATATTGCCAAAGGGCAGGATACCTGCAACAACCTCTTTAACTGGAATAAGTGGTTGTACTTGTCTCACCAGGGAAAGAGGTCTTTGCCGGGACTGTTATTTAACCCTCCAGGTGTAACAGTGCCCTGACAGACAAACCTCCCGCCTTCAAAGTGTCACCCAAAACAAAGACCATTCCAATCCATTCAGGTACTTCCCACAGTGTTGGTTTAGGTTGGTTGGTTTTGTTTTTTTCAATCTTGAGACACATTTATGTATCCATCACCCATGCTTCAGTCCTGAAATGACATGGAACCTTCATTTTCATACCAGGAGCCTGAAGTAGGACAGAGTTAGATAAACACACGGGATGTGTAATTCTTTCATCCCTTGTAATCTCAGTGGATGCCCTTTTATTTCAGTACAATTGCAACAATACAGATCACTTAGAGTAAATCTCTAGAGAAATAATCACTTTGTGGAACGACTTTTGCTTGTGAAAGTTCAATATGAAGGCAAGTATCAGCAAGATATTCAATTATTTGTAAAATGCCCTTCTATTTCCCTTAGCTCCTCGAAATTTCTGCATGTGCCTATAACTGCCTCTGGTGCTCACACAGCTATAAGAATATAAGAATATTTGGCAATGCTTGGTTTTAATTTTAAGTTTGGTTTTTTTTTTTTTTTTTTTTTTTTTTTTTTTTTTGGAGGCAAGTAAAGAGGTGAAAATCTGAGTTCCACCAAAAGAATAAATAGGCTGTCACTGCCTTTTAAAATGTGACAGAAACCTCAAGTGGCAGCCAAGATGCCTTTGAAGGACTCAAAACTGGAAGCCCAAACCCAACACTTGTGTTATTGTTATACTTGTTATATTGTTATGCTTGTATATATTGTTATTTACAAGTTAGAATGGAATGGAATGGAATGGAATGGAATGGAATGGAATAGAATAGAATAGAATAGAATAGAATAGAATAGAATAGAATAGAATAGAATAGAATAGAATAGAATAGAATAGATGAGGCTGGAAGAGAACTTCAAGATCATCGAGTCCAACCTATCATCCAACACCATCTAATCAACTAAACCACGGCACCAAGCACCCCATCAAGTCTCCTCCTAAACACCTCCAGTGATGGCGACTCCACCACCTCCCTGGGCAGCCCATTCCAATGGGCAATCACTCTCTGTATGAAGAATTTCTTCCTAACATCCAGCCTAAACCTCCCCTGGTGCAGCTTGAGACTGTGTCCTCTTGTTCTGGTGCTGGTTGCCTGGGAGAAGAGACCAGCCCCCACCCGGCTACAACTTCCCTTCAGGTAGTTGTAGAGAGCAATAAGGTCTCCCCTGAGCCTTCTCTTCTCCAGGCTAAGCAACCCCAGCTCCCTCAGCCTTTCCTCATAGGGCTTGTGCTCCAGACCCCTCCCCAGCTTTGTTGCCCTTCTCTGGACACATTCCAGCAAGTCAACATCCTTCCTAAACTGAGGGGCCCAGAACTGGACACGGTACTCCAGGTGTGACTTTCAGAACAGTATCATGATTTTTAAGAAGGCTGGCAAATAATATTTAGGGTTTATTTACCTACTGGATGTTGGTTTTATTACAGATGACATCAATCATCATGCTAAATTTTTCACTGCATCCTTTTGGATATTAATAGGATTGCAATCATGCTGAAAGTCACAGAATCACAGAATGTTAGGTGTTGGAAGGGGCTTCCAGAGATCATTGAGTCCAACCTCCCTGCCTAAGCAGGGTCACCTTGGGCAGGGACACAGGAACACATCCAGGTAGGTTTTGAAAGTCTCCAGAGAAGACTCCTCCACCTATCTGGCAGCCTGCTCCAGGACTCCAAAATCCATACCATAAGGAGTTGTCTCCTCCTGTTGAGGTGGAACTTCCTGTGTTCCAGCTTGTACCCTTTGCTCCTTGTCCTGTCACTGGGCACCACGCAAAAGATCCTGGCACCTTCATCTTAACACCCTAACCACACTGATAAGATCACCCTCAGTCTTCTCTTTCCAGGCTAACCAGCCCCAGGGCTCTCAGTCTTTCTTTATAGCAGAAATGTTCTAGTCCTTTAGCATCCTTGTAGCCTCCATTGGACCCTCTCCAGCAGTTCCTTGTCTTTCTTGAATTGGGAAGCCCAAAACTAGACACAGTATTGCAGGTGTGGTCTCAGCAGGGCAGAGTAGAGGGGAGGAGAACCTCCCTAGACCTGCTGGCCACACTTTTCTTAATGCACCCTCAGATGCTGTTGGCTCTCTTGGCTTCTTTTACTGGCTTACATAGAGACTCCTCTGGTGTCTAATTTAGATTTCATTAGGCTAACATGATATCATTAATTAGACATTTCAGTGATAAGAGAATAGATTTTCCCTTATCAAGAGACAATCAATAGATTTTTCCCAGGGGAAGTCTTGATAAATCTAATTTTCTTCCACTTCATGAAAATATTTGAATTGATATTGCACGAAGCATTGCTATTAATATTTTCACTCTTGACCTTGGCACAAAAGTAGGAATGTAGTAATGAAATATAGTGATGGCACAAAACTAGAAGATGTTGTCAATACAGAGGTGGATTGTACTGTAATACCACAGAAAAAGAAATGGCCTTGAGGGCTGGGGTAATATCAATACAAAGGAAAAAAAAAGTATAAAATTCAGGGTCATGCACTTATCTACCAATCCCAAGGATTTATTTTGCACTGAAGGAGATCATCAGTTAGATTTGACAGAACAGATGGGCCATTTAATCACTGATCATGGGATCACCTGATCATAAGAGCACCTGATTCAGAAGAGCAATTTCAGGCAGTAGCAGGAAAGTAAATGAAATTGTGGGGTGCAAAACGTATTTCCAGAGAGAGATGCTAATGTGCGTTTGGAGTGAGTCCAGAGGAGGCCACAAAGTTGATCCAAGGGCTGGAATACCTCTGCTGTGTGGATAGGCTGAGAGAACTGGGGTTATTCAGCCTAGGGAAGAGAAGACTCCAGGGGGACCTTGGAGCTGCCTTCCAATACCTGAAGGGATCCTACAGTAAGGCTGCAGAGAGACTTTTCATGAGTCTGTCTAGAGACAGGACAAAGGGGAATGGTTTGAAGCTGAGGGAGAGCAGGGTTAGACTGCTTCTGAGGAAGAAGTTCTTCGGTAGGAAGAACTTTTTTGGATCACACTTCATTCCTTTACATTAATGCAGCATAAAATCCTCCTACTGCTGCATATGTGTCAGATGGAAATATTATATATAATTCATAAATATTTATTTATAACAAATCTTATGTCTGAAGTTTCTTGGATTGCTCACAAAAATGTAAATAGAATAGATTTTTCTCCTTCGGGAACTCTAGATACTAATTGTGCTCATTTACATCTTAGGAAGGTCTTCAGTATGAGGGTGGTGAGACTCTGGAATAGGCTGCCCAGGGAGGTTGTGGCTGCCCCCTCCCTGGAGGTGTTGAAGGCCAGGTTGATTTAGGCCTCGAGCAGCTGATTCTAATTGAGAGGTATCCTTGCTCATGGCGGGGAGGTTGGAGTAGATGAGCTCTGAGGTCCTTTCCAATCTGGGCCATTCTGTAACTCTATGATTCTTTGTTGGATCATGATACAATTTATGCAGAAATTCAACTTCAGGACTTGTGGCAATGAAGGACTAGATTTTCATTCCCCCTTTAAAGTTACAAGGACAAAAGCCCAGTGTCAATAATTTAAGGAGACTGCGTGGGTCTGTCTACTTTCTGTGGTCAGTTCCCTTTGTATTCTCTTAGCATTCAGAATTGTTGGTGTTAGATGCTGTATCTGTGCCTTTAAGCAACCTAGATTCCTGTTTTCCATTAATTTATCTAATCCCTTATTTATGTATTTAGTCTTATTTTTATTGATGGTTGCCTGCTTTCTTTTGAGAATGGGGGTTTAGGCTCTATCTCTAGGCAAGTCCCTTCCAGTCATTTCACACATTGCAGGACTGAGCTTGAACAAATATCTACTCTTGCTGGACTTTTGTGATTGCCTCAGTCACCTTTCACATAATGAAAATCCACAGCTGTGTGACTCTTTCGATATTAAGACAATTTTAGCTTCTTAAGAGCAAAATATTGTGTTTCTGTAGCATAGAAACTAGTGTTCTGGTGATGTGGTAGTTTTAGCCTATGCCTTTAAAATTTTTTCACAGATCTGGAGCAGAAAAGCAGTAAAATGTAAATAAATCACTATTGGGTGTAAAAAAAAAAAAAAAAGAAAATAAAGATAATTCTAAACAATTTCATTGCAGTGATATCTGCCATATGACTGTACTGAAACACTCTCCTCTCCTCTCTCTCTCCTCTCCTCTCCTCTCCTCTCCTCTCCTCTCCTCTCCTCTCCTCTCCTCTCCTCTCCTCTCCTCTCTCCTCTCCTCTCCTCTCCTCTCCTCTCCTCTCCTCTCCTCTCTCTCTCCCTCTCTCTCCTCTCCTCTCCTCTCCTCTCTCCTCTCCTCTCCTCTCCTCTCCTCTCCTCTCCTCTCCTCTCCTCTCCTCTCCTCTCCTCTCCTCTCCTCTCCTCTCCTCTCCTCTCCTCTCCTCTCCTCTCCTCTCCTCCCTCCCCTCTCCCAACCTCTCCTCCCCTCTCCCAACCTCTCCTCCCCTCTCCCAACCTCTCCTCTCCCAACCTCTCCTCCCCTCCCCGAACCTCCCCTCCCTGAACCTGCCCTCTCCAAACTTCTCCAAACCTCTCCTCTCCTCTTTTCTTCTCTCTTCTCTTCTTGCTTCATTGCTCTGGAGAGATGCTAACTTGTTTCTGTTTGACCGTGGCTGCATTGTTTTGGTTAAGTCTAACAGCAACTTTGTCTGCTCCTTTCTCTTCTCCCTTTTGGACAGGGTTTGGGGGGGGCAGAAAAGGGGAAGCTGATAGCTTCTCCTGGTCTCCAACCAGGGGGCTCTTGTGCTGCTTATTAAGTGTAAATTCCTGTAAATATTGTAAATACTGTATATTCTGTACATATCAGTTGATTAGATGGTGTTGGATGATGGGTTGGACACGATGATCTTGAAGGTCTCTTCCAACCTGGTCTATTCTATTCTATTCTATTCTATTCTATTCTATTCTATTCTATTCTATTCTATTCTATTCATTGCATTCCATTGTAGATTGTAGTTTTGCCTGTAAATACGGCTTTCATTTGCTTCCAACTGAGCTGGTCTGGCAGAGTTAATGTTGGGGGGGGGGGGGGGGGGGAAATTTCAACCCACCACAGGTAGTATCACATGTTCTTAAGTCATCAAGCAGCATTTGAAACAAATATGCACGTGTTTGGTTTTTAAGATACATAGCAGACATATTTCAGCCTTTAAATAGGCTCCTTTTTTGCCTCCTGAAATGACCACTTGACTAGAGTTGTTAGTTCAGTCTCAACTTTCAAGCTCTCTCAAGAAGCAAGGACCAGTGCTGATTGCCCAGCATCCACATGTTGCACAACACAGGAAAAAGAAAGGGAAGTGTAATGTTATTCAGAATGTCATTGTTTAAAAGACAGCACAGGTTGTCCTTGCATGAGTTTCTGGAGGCAGAGCTGAGCTGGCTCTTACTCACCTCCAACACACCTTAGACTTCCAGACTTTCTCATGGGAGTGGACATTTCATTGTCTGGCATCTTCTATTCAACAGGGCTGCTGGTGTGATCAGGGTGGCTGCTCTGCATCATCACTGGCATTTTGCCTGTACCTGCCACGTGTCCTAGACCTGTTTCCCGTACAACTTCACTTTTAGAACCATGACTCCTATCCTTACTCTTTGTCACAGACAGACAGTCATAAAGAACTCAGGAAATGTCTTTCTGGGAACCCCCAAACATTTGTGAAAAGTTCATTGTTGTTTGGTTTTTTTTGTTTGCTTGGGGTTTTTAAAAATTATCCCACTCCCCCCACCCCTGCCCCCTTTTTTCCCTTTTTTGTCCCAATTTGTTTCACTTTTCTAAATACAATTTGCTTTCCTCCTTGCTCTCTAGTATGTCACATTCCTCAAACAACACTGCAGATGCTTTCACAGACCTGCAAAAGCTCAGCCTGCTTTCACTCCTGTTAGGAGTTGAATGTCTTTTGTCACAATAGTCTCAACAAGAAGTGTATTGAATTTATTGAACTGATTCACACCGTGCATTTATGACCATTACAGTGCCTGCTCTGCAGGCTCTCGCACTTCTGAGGGGGAAACACATCATTGCTGTTAAGAGCTGTGTATGATGATTGCTCTTTCCCCATTTTATGGCTAACAGGAAATACTTTTAAACTGCGGAACACGAGATAGACAACTCAAAAGAGGAATTGAAGCACAAAACCCCCCTTTGCTTAAATGATAAGATTTTATAGCACCAAGTTCAAAGTCAATAACCTGTAGTGGAAAATGCAGTAAAAACTGCTAGTACATGATTATTTATTTACTTACTTTCTTGAAGACACAAATTACTGGTTGAAATCTCATTCGTCGTACTGGCAAAAGATCCAAGTTTGCAGCTGACATCCAGAGTTTCTGATAGGTGGTGAACTTGTGGTTCATTGGTGATGATATTGAAGGAAATTCTAACCTGTTCCAGATGTGCACAACCTCAGATCACAGTCAGAAGAACTGAGGCAAGGGAGAATTTCATGTCTTTGAAAGTCGGTTCAGTATCAGCAGCTTTGAATTTTAGTAGAGGGCAGATTTAGACTGGATATTAGGAAGAAATTCTTTAAAAGGCAGGGTCCTGCATCTGGGTCGAGACAATCCCAGGCACAAATACAGGCTGGGCAGGGACTGGCTGGAGAGCAGCCCTGAGGAGAGAGACTTGGGGGTGCTGGTGGACAAGAAGCTCAACATGAGTTCTCAGTGTGCACTTGCAGCCTGGAAAGCCAATCAGATCCTGGGCTGCATCAAGAGAACTGTGGCCAGCAGGTCAAGGGAGGTGATTCTCCCCCTCTACTCAGCTCTGCTGAGACCCCACCTGGAGTACTACATCCAGTTCTGCAGCCCCTGTTACAAGAGGGATATGGAGGTGCTGGAAGGTGTCCAGAGAAGGGCCACGAGGATGATCAGAGGGCTGGAGCACCTCTCCTATGAGGACAGACTGAAGGAGTTGGGGCTGTTCAGTCTGGAGAAGAGAAGGCTCTGAGGTGACCTAATTGTGGCCTTCCAGGATCTGAAGGGGGCCTACAAGAAGGCTGGGGAGGGACTTCTCAGGCTATCAGATAGTGATAGGACTAGGGGGAATGGAATGAAGCTGGAGGTGGGGAGATTCAGGCTGGATGTGAGGAGGAAGTTCTTCCCCATGAGAGTGGTGAAGCCCTGGAATGGGTTGTCCAGGGAGGTGGTTGGGGCCCCATCCCTGGAGGTGTTTAAGACCAGGCTGGATACAATACAATACAATACAATACAATAAACCAGGTTGGAAGAGACCTTCAAGATCATCGCGTCCAACCCATCAACCAATCCAACCCACCTAAACATCTAGATCATGGCACCAAGCACCCCATCAAGTCTCCTCCTGAACACCTCCAATGATGGTGACTCCACCACCTCCCTGGGCAGCACATTCCAATGGGGAATCACTCTCTATAGAACTTCTTCCTAACATCCAGTCTAAACCTCCCCTGGCACAGCTTGAGACTGTGTCCTCTTGTTCTGGTGCTGGCTGCCTGGGAGAAGAGACCAACCTCTGCCTGTCTACAACCTCCCTTCAGGTAGTTGTAGAGAGCAACAAGGTCACCCCTGAGTCTCCTCTTCTCCAGGCTAAGCAACCCCAGCTCCCTCAGCCTCTCTTCATAGGGCTTGTGTTCCAAACCCCTCACCAACCTTGTTTCCCTTAATGGGCTGAGGATGGGCTGAGGATGAGGCTCTGGCCGGCCTGATCTAGTGTAGGGTGTCCCTGCCCATGGCAGGGGGTTGGAACTAGATGATCCTTGTGGTCCCTTCCAACCCTGACTGATACTATGATAGTATGAAAATAAGGCTGGAACAGGTTGCCCAGGGAGATTTTGGATGCCCCCTCCCTAGAGGTATTCAAGGTCAGGTCGGGTAAGGCCTTGAGCAACTTGATCTAGTGGAAAGCATCTCTGGTCATGGCAGGGAGGTTGAAGTAGATGATCTTTAAGGTCCCTTCAAACCCAAACCATTCTATGAATCTATGAGTATCCTCAGTAAGTTAAAATAATATCCTGTCCAACAAAAAAAATGCAGAAAACCCAAGCCATTTAGCTTTGAAACTCAAGAAGTTTTCTCCATCCCCACTTCCCCGGGTCAGCCTGGCCTGGGATGCAGCTGGGAGGTGCACACAGTAACAAGCAGGTTATGGTTTATCAGTTCCTGTCAACTGCTGCTCCTGACAGAGTGTGCTAAATCAGAGCACTGGAGTCTCTGTTTCAGCAAGAAGTATAACATGGGGCCTGAAACCTGTCAGGTCCTAGGTTAAGGCTTCATGTAGGACGGAGACCCATTAAAACATGAGTACTTTTGAGAAGAACACATCAGCTGGAGTATTTGTAATCATCAGCCTGACATGGTGCCAATGGAAGATGGCAATATCTTCGTGCCTGTCGAGCACAGCACAGAGAAGACTGACTCCAAGCATTCATATATTAAGTGGTAGGTCCCAGAAAAGCTCAGTGTTGGCTTTAAATAGCAAAATGTGGATAATAAGAAATGTAAGTTCTTTTTATTATCCTTCAAGTGTTAAAACACTGGGGGCTTGTGTTTTCAAGTCTGTCTGAGGAAATATGAGATATATTAAAAAATGACACATATCTGTGTGTTTATGTATAAAATTGCAGTGCTCAGGCAGTACATTTTGCAGACAATTGCAGGAGCATTTGGTGGCATGAGACTAGATATGGAATAGGAAGAGGTTTGCAGTAGAGCTGCACTGATGCTCATGTTGTGTTCCACATTTATATGGTTGGACAGAGACATCGTTTTTCAAATGTAGGGTTAAGCTATGAGTAGACAGCTGGGCTTTGTCCAACAGAATCACAGAATGGTAGGGGTTTGAAGGGACCTTGAAGGATCATCCAGTCCAAACCCTCTGCCAGAACAGGATCACCCATGGCAGGTCATACAGAAACACATCCAGGCTGGTTTGGAATGTCTCCAGCGAAGGAGACTCCACAACCTCTCTGGACAGCCTGTTCCAGGGCTCTGCCACTCTCACAGGGAAAAAGTTTTCCTTTCTCTTCCTGTGGCACCTCCTCTGCTCCAGCTTGCACCTATCGCACCTTGTGTTGTCATTGGACATCCCTGAGCGGAGCCTGGCTCTGTCCTCCCCGCACTGCCCCGCACATCTGTATCAATATGAATGAGGGCACCCCTCAGGCTCCTCTGCTCCAAGCTAGAGCCCCAGATCTCTCAGCCTGTCCTCACAGGGAGATGTTCCTCTGCCTTCAGTGTCTTTGTGGCTGGACTCTTTCAAGCAGTTCCCTGAGGTCCTACTTGAAATGAGAAGCCCAGAACTGGACACAATATTCCAGATGTGGCTTCACCAGGGCAGAGGGGGAGAAAAATATCTCTTGACCTACTAGCCAACCCCCTTTTAATCCATCCCAGTTAAAATCATCTGACACAGAGCACTGCTCAGAAGAGACAGCAAAGTGAAACCTAGACCATGGTAGCAGTTAAAGACTGGAACAATATGGCTGAAAAACCTTTCTTAAATCATGTGCCAGAGCACACTGGCAGTGCATTTAATAGGTGTAATACTGCAGTTACTTAAGCCTCTGCAATCTGAAATCACAGAAGCACACCCTGTATTTAGTATTTCTTGGCAGATGGTGGAACAAGATAGCTATTTTTTCCCTGCTAGAAGACAAAAATGCTTTTTGACGGAGCACAGAAATCCACGTTGGTTTAGCAGCAAACTTCTGAAATCCAGTGGGCTGGGATTATAAAAACCCTGCTCGTGTCCCAAGGGAGATAACAGCAAAATAATGCAGGGAGTGGAGGTTTCTCAGGGTATGTTTCATTTAATGCTGACTTTCTAAATTGATATTCGCTGCAATGGCTTGTCAAAGAAGTTTAATTTTTCACACATTTACAAAAATAATGTGTTTTGATGTCAAAGCAGAATGCTTGAGGCCTTACTGTGTTCTTGCAGTGCCTGTTGTGGGAAATTGTCTGGAGTTTTATTTTTAATACCTAAAATTAGGCCCTGGGCACAGTATGGAGGCAATAGATAAAGACTGTTGCTATAGAGGTTTTATGATACCCCGTGAAGTTTTTATTCTTGCCTGCTCTCTGCCCAAGATAAAGAGC